>CAJHQP010001154.1:0-128512 GCA_905132765.1 Moricandia arvensis | reverse complement strand
CAAAAACGTTGAGTTTCTTGCTACAATACACGGCTTAATGAAAAGTCTGTCCTTCAACGTACTGACACGAAGAGTCCTTTAGCCAATATCTTGTTCTCCCTCCCGGCTTATGAAAAGTTGGAGTGAGAGACTGTGAACTTGAAAAACGGATTCCATGCCTTTACAAAACCTTTTAAAAAACCACCCACGGCTTAAATCTGCGATGGACAAAGAACGACGCAAAGGCTGAAAGAGATTTTAATATGACTTGAGAAAAACATACTCCTTACTCACCACAAGCCTTGACAGCATTCAGACAAATGACTATATGTCGGTCTCATGTTTGAGCTTGTTGGATGGAAACGACCAACGGCTTTAAACGCAAGTCTTAGAAACAGAGTGTGTGAACCAACACTTGGGTTGGTTTTTGACTCTTTTCTGGTTGGGAAAACTCACCAATGACTTAAGACATGAGACTATGAACCAAGTCTTAAGCTTTATGAAATGTTCCTGATACATAAACCTAAGACTATGAGCTGAATAGAAGACTATGGTAATTGAAAAAGATATCATAAAGTCTTTACAAAGATTTGACTAGTTGAAATAGATGATCAATGTCCAAAGAAAGTCTTAAGAAAAGACTATATGAAATAACATGTTACGTATGTTCAAAAATAAAGAAAGAATATAACATATTCCCACAGTGTCACTCACAACGTGAAGTAAAAGACTAATGAATTCTGTTTTTTCTTTCAGGTATGCGTGTGCTTCAGAAGATGCTCATTTGAAGTGTAGCAGGATTTATTTTGTAATTATACTTATCTGAATTTTCTCAGGTATGTAATGTGTGTTTTCAAATTTGTTTGTAATTTAGTTGATGAAAATCACAAGAAGGAGACACATTACATGTAAGTAAAGACTAGTTTCAATTGTTTAGGTGGTGCTTGTTCATTATCTCGTTGACGCCAAGGCTTTGTTCAGGTATTGCTTTTCTAGGGACGTTTTCTCTTGTAGTATTAGTTTCTTTGAATATTGAATGTTTGTGGTTTGTGTACGCTTCTTAACCCTCTGTGATCATTGTAAACTTGTGGAAATGACATCTTCACAAATTCTGCATTCAGCGTTGATGATTACTATGTTAGATTCTAATTGTATATGTTTGTGTTTCCATATTAGCTTTGGTTTGGTACTTATGGTACTTGTGTTTTTTCCCTTGGTTTCCTTGAATCTTGAATGTTTATGTTTTGTGTTATGCTCCTAACTCTTGGTGAGCATTCTGAACATGTTTATATTTTTTCTGAATATCTGCATCATATGCCACGGGTTACATGACATTATGTTAAGAGAAATACCTAAGATACCCTAAAAAAGTTTTTGTCACGAAAATAACCCTCAAGAACAAAAATGACAAATCTAGCCTATTTTCAAAAAAATAATTTTTATTTTATCAATTTTAACTCACCCCCAAATCCACAATAACTCCTAAACCCTAAGTCTAGATTAGTTAATCCAAGGGTATAAATGTATATTAGTCATTTATTAACCTTGGGTTAACTAATCTAGATTTAGGGTTTAGAGTTATGGGTGGGGTTTTGGGGGTGGAGTTTAAAATTGAAAAAAATCAATAATAAAAATTAATTTTTTGAAAATAAAAAAAAGCTAGATTTGTCATTTTTGTTTTTGAGGGTTATTTTTGTGATAAAAACTCAAAAAGGGTTTATTCGAGAGATTTGCCCTTCTGTAAATTATACAATGTTGAATTGAGTTTTTACAATTAACAGTGTCTATATACCTTTGTCTTTTAGGTCGTACATTAGTCGATGAAGCTTGAAATCTATTGAATCAGTTTGTGGAGTTATTATGAATGTGCAACTGATCTTTCTTGAGTTTTTATGATTGATGGTCAGCATTCAAGAATTAGTCATATCTTTAATCTAGCTTTAAGCATGTGAGTTAGTGTTTCTAATCTCTTCTGCTTACGTCCACTAAATGTTTTTGGTAAAATGTTATGTCTTTTTGGTTCAAACTTCAAATATTACAAAATCTCTAGTAAGGGCAAAGTATCTAATGGAGTTACTATTACATAAAAAATAAGACTAGTTGTTAAATTGACAGTTTGGATTTTGTTGTAAATGAGACAATAATGTTTTTCTGTATTTTTATATTTGCTGTGTTAATATAAGATATCATATTGTCGTGTATATATAATATCGTATTGTTTATGAATTAATTACTTATGTTATTGCATTTATTGCCTAATTACTTTAATTTTTGTCATGATCTTTAGAAATAGAGTTAGCTATTGGGTATGATTTTTCAACTCTTTCTTTTACATTATTATTCAAAAACTGGAAATAAATTTATTCTTGACGCTCGTCTTAATTACACGAATCAAGGGTTGATTGACTCGTTCATCTAGAGGATACGAGAGCACCTATATCACGATGTCTATTCATCTTCTACGTTTAGAATCGTCATCCATCATTTACAATGTCAATTAGATGTTGTACATTTGCTTTTATTAAATAAGTAATTGTTTTTTCCAGATGAACTAGCACATATATTCGATCCATGTGACCTTTAACACACACAAGTCTCAAGATATACATAATATATAATTTAATATATGGTATATATATATAGTTCGCAGTCAATGAGATATATTAGAAAGAAAGAATGGCGCGAGGCGCGACATTAGCACATATACTATGCCCACTCAAAATCTCCAATACAAATCGGGTATCACTACTCACCACACAAGCCGCCTTAAAAACGCCACACACAAACGCGCCTTAAGCCAATTTTATAAACCCTAGCACCTAGAAGAGAATCACGACACCCAGCCGCGCTGGAAGATCGGCACGTGAGATAAAAGCCACAAGAACACGTGTAACTCCATCCTCAGTCACAACGGGCACGTGTCCAACAGAGCGCTGCGTCACACGCTCGTATCTAGCTCATCACCGGAGATTCCAGTGTTCGATCATCGAACCTCAGACCGAGACGCCCCACTCACTCACGCCTATCTTCACACGCGAACAGCTAGAAACCCAGGTGCGTCCAACAGAACGGATAGGTTCATCGCGCGTGGCGAGATCTAATCCACAGATCTTCCAAACCATCACCGACCCAGAATAAGCTTCGCCTTCACACATTGCAATCCACGCGGAGAGCTTCCACCGTCACCGACGGAATCATCATAGCAACACACCAAAAAATCCGCCAATAAACGCGAGAAAATATACGCAAGGAACCGCCTAAGCACTTTATTGTAGACAACCAACCAACTTACGCTACTAAAGCCGCGACCTAGCAAAGGCCGTGAACGCCTCTACCCGACCCGAGAGACGTTGAGCGCGGCGTCGACGACGCCTGCTCGAGCCTCGCCTCCGCGGACAACATCCCACTAGATGATACAAAAGGAACAGAATACCGAATTCATTCTCACTACAAAATAGAAACTAGGACTAAGAAAGACGAAAAATACTAAGGCCCGACGCGACGGTGGGCTGTGGAAGCCCACTGCCGTACGGCCACGGCATAGGCGGCGAAACGCCCTAGAGAGAAGACAGAGGATTATGTTGTTAAAAATATTAGTATGTATAATATGTATATTTATAAAATATTTTTTAAGTTTAATGTTTTATAATTAAAAGTTCAGCATAGTTATAATTTATCGTTTTAGTTTAAATGAACATCAATCTTAGTCTATACTATTAATTGTGAAGGTATATTTCGCATGGGAAACTTCCAACGTTAAAGTTAAGTGGTTAGTTGGTAATATCGTTAATAATCGCTTAATGAGTAAAATCTACAATATATAATAATTCAAAATAAAAGATGATTTAAATATAATTACTTTGTTAGATAAATGAATCAAATTAATAATTATAGAGAATTACGCCAAAATACTCAAAATTTATTTAAAATACAGGATAATTCCTTATATACTATTATATATCGCAGCACTCATATTTCGCAGTCTCACGAGCTCCATGTTAAAAAATTAAGAAGCTAGAGTGATTCATATATCGTTTATGCCCTTACGATGAATAATATATAATTATTTAAAACTAAAAACGACATTTAATAACATAATAGTATATTAGATAATGATTAAAATTAATATAACACGATTATTCCAAATTCTAAATTATATTTAGAATCACCAAGATAACATCTCTATCATAATATATATATATAGAGAGAGAAAGAGAAAATTTTCAAATACCACTTGCTTTGGTAGCTATATTTCAAAAAATAGCTTAATCAGCGTGTAGATACCATGTGGTTTATTAAGAGAAGAACACACTAATATACACCTTGGTTTAGATAATAATGCTAGACCTTAGGGTGCTAGAGTTAGGGGTGGTGTAGGGTGAGTGGTAGAGGTTTTTGGGTGAATTTAAATTTCTATATAGATTTACACTAATGTAATTCTAAGAGAAAATTGGCCCTTAAAAATGATATTTTTGAAATGTCTCTCTGATATAAGGGCATGAAACGTGTTACAATAGACAGTTGGTATGAATTTCCCATAATATAATATATATACATATTGTGTTAATATCTCAAATATAATTCTTTTAATAACATATGTTAAAATTTAACAAATCATAGAAACACAACAACTAATATGTAATGAGATAAATTATTAATTTTTATAACTGTGAGTTAGATCATATTTATAAGACTCATTTATGCATAATATGAATAGATTACTCAAGAATATAAGAATTTTACATAAAATTAAATGAATATTTTAATATTTATGCTTTATAGTTTTAATTAGTATGTGAATATTAATCAATACACTTTATACAATGTTTATGCCCGCATGTGCGGGCAACCCCTCTAGTTAATTATAAAATGACACACTATTCATCATATATTAGCAAACTTTTCTCTTAACAGACTTAATATTACTAAATAATCAGGTAATAAGTATATGATTATTATACTCTTTTTTATTAAATTACACATCAATATCAATCTATAATACTAACAGCACTCACATATTAGAAAGTATTTTATACAAAATGTTTTTGCTTGATTATATTTATTTTATGATTTTTAATATTTAGTTTTTAATATTTATCGAGAAATATTTTTTCAAGATAACCAAATAATACATAAATTATCTTATTTTATAAATACATATTATTCAAATAAAAAGAATTATTAATAGAAATATCTGTTTTATTATATAATAGATCTTTTATATAATTATTAAATGTTGATAAATAAGTAAAAATAACTTAAAATTCATGGAGAAATTGATAGAAAAAGTAACATGACTTGAACTTGAACATATGACTTCTCAAGAACATTATTCATGACTTCAAGAATGACTCATCCTCTTAGAGAGTTGAAGTACGTCTAAGCTCGTTTACAGTTGGTATTATATAACAGATGATTGAAAACGGTTATTTCAATTTTTTATCCGGTTTTGTGAAACCATCTAGAAACAGTCAATAATAGTATATATTATTAGATGCTTCTCAATGATAATAGGTACATAACAAAACCACTTAGGTATTATATATATCTTCTCTGCTAACCTACGTTAGAGAATCTGATTCCAAGAGCTTATTATATAGTTTTATCATAAAATCTATATTCTCTTGACCTTTAAACATATCATAAAACATTGCTGCTCTTTCGTACCATGTCGCAAAAGGTGTGTGTGTTTTTTTCTGTTTTTGTTGGTTTATATTTCTTTTGTGTTTGGTTTATGTTTTGATGGTGAAAAGCAGAGGCTATGTTGTGTTGTGATGCGGATTAACTTGGATTGCAATGGTTGTTGTAGAAAATAAATAGAATTCTCATCAATATGAAAGGTTGGTATATATTGGTTATAAAATTATAATATACATGTTTTTTTTCAAAAAATAAGCATAATGTAAGAAATCAAAATTGAGGTTTATGCATAATGTTTAGATGAAAATTGAAAAGCTAAGAATGCGATACTCTAATACTATAATACATGTTCTTGATGCTTTTTATATATGAAGACGTTGAGACATACGAGATTCAGAAAAAGGAACGCAAGATACTTGTTTGTGGACAGTTTAGACCGTCGGATGTTGCAGTAAACTGCAGAAGAAGATGAAACGGAGGGTCGAGATTCTCGAAATTGAAGACTTCACAGGCGGAGAAGAAGGACACGACCACGAGCCACCGTATGAACCGCACATGAATATCCATACGACCTGATCACATGACCACACCATTGTTGTGTTAGTTCTCTTTCGTTCGTTTGGTCTTTTATCCTCTAAAATGTATAATTATCAGAAAGAAACAAGTTACATATCCATACGCATGGTATATTTAAGTTTGATGTCACAAATATGATTTCTAGTATATATGGTACTTTTGTCTGTACATTATAATCAGGTTACAATTTCTGTGTGTGATTTTGGAATCCAATGCTATAATAAAAAGCTTAAAATTGGTTTTCTTTAATACGGACTTGAAAGTATATTTAAAAATTTATAATAAATTCATTGCTGGATTGACTATTTTTTAAATTACAGTAAACTTCTATAAATTAATAATATTGAGACGTGATAAAAATATCAGGACAGTCATACTAGATTAATTTATGGATATACTAATTTACAAAAAAAAATCCTTTTAGATTTATATATTATGTATGTTTTAATGTAAAAATGAGAAGATACTTTATTTTATGTATATATATATATATCAATTAAATTTAATCGATACATTTTTGTTGTTTTTGATTATTTAGTGTATAGAAAATATTTATAGTAAATGTAAATACATGGTTTATATGCGAAATGATAAAATAGCATCACAATATTTTGAAGTATTTTTGAAGAGAAGACGTTTACGACGATCGAGTAGAAGACGATTTTGGAGAAGATGATTTCGGAGAAGATTTCTTTTGAAAACAATGATGGTGTTTAATCGCGAAGAAATTTAAGTTAAACGTTGTTTTATTGTTTTTTTACTTTTTTAATAATAATATTAGTGACATAGATTGTTAGTAGTGACATGCATTATAGTTATGGTGACGTGAATTGTTAATAATTTTAATTAATTTTTATTAAAAATAAACTCAATTAAAAAAACTAACCAAGAGTGTTTATTATAATTTATTAGCCTTTACAAACATTTTAGAAATTTTCAGAAGATATATGTTATTCTAGTTATATAACAATTGTTTTATGATATTCTAGTAATTTTCTCTTATATAAATTGTAATATACTGGAGTTATTTTTTTATGTAAGATAACCTCTTTGCTCTATATATTTATATGTTCTTTTTTACGGTAAGATAACGCAGCATCTTTGCTAAGAAAAGATTTGATTGTAAGCAGCCCTTTTGCAAGCAAAGGGGGTTTGTGCAAAAGTGAAAAAATGGCGTTGAAGCAATGGACCATACTTCTTTGGTTACACCACAAAGCTAAACTTCAAAGCAACGTTATAATCCTTGACCCATCAGAAGCAAACTCTTCCACATGAGGCAGGTCAACTTCTCACTTGTCACTTTGGAACTATTAATAAAACAACAATTTGATATTTAATATTCTTATACTTTAAGATCTCCATTAATTCACACTTCCTTGGTAGGTTTAAGAAAACTCATCTGCTTCAATCGTCCCTTGTACTCAACAATGGAAGCTATGGCCAGCGTTGACTTTGAAAATCATTTCATCATAATCCCTCCTATGCATGCTTCCCAACCTTTATTCTTTTTACCTTCTTCCTCAAGAAACCAAAGAATGTCTCTAACCTACCTCCAAGCCCTCCTTCTCTTCCCATCATCGGCCACCTTCACCTCCTCTTCTCCACTTCACTCCACAAATCTTTCCAAAAAATCTCATCCAAGTATGGACCTATGCTCCATCTCCGCATCTTCAGTGTCCCCATCCTCCTCGTCTCTCAAGCCTCAGTGGCCCACGAGATCTTCAAAGACCACGACAGGAGCATCTCCTCTCACGGTCCTATTGGCATCCGATGAGTGCATCGTCTTTGGAGCTTATGGCTTCATCAAGCTCCTATGGCCGATTACTGGAAGTTCATGAAGAAACTCATCACTACTATATGATAGGGAGCACAGGCGCTGGACCGGTCATCCGAGTCCTGTACGTGGGGTGAGATAGAGAGGTTCTATAGAGATCTTCCTTGATAAGGCAGTGATGAAAGAGAGCGTTGAGATTGGTTGAGGAAGCGTTTGGAGAACTTGTTAGTTGTGTCCTAGGGAAGATGAGTTTGGGAAGAGTTTTCTCAGAGGAGGAGAGAGTCCTCTGAGTTTAGTGTTGAGATCGCTGCGTTGACACAGAAGATATTCTTGCCAACAAGTACTAGCGTAAGCCCGCTTGAGAAGATAGGGATCTCACCTACCTTTTAGAAAGGAGGTGATGGATGTTTCTTACAGGTTTGAGGAGCTCTTGGAGAAGATCATTGTGAGATGTGAAGAGAACAATGGATGAGCATCATCTGGTAATGAATTATGGAGACATTGTTGGACCGAAGATGTAGAGTATAAGATCACCTAGGAACCCATATCAAGGCGTTACTAGCGGTATGTCTATTCTCTCTTTGTTTGGTTTAATATTTTACTGAAATCCAAACTAGACCAGAGCATTGAATTTTTTCTTATTTTTTTGGTTTGTTTCAGTTTCTCAAATACAGTTTTTGTCACCAAAATAGTTTTTTAATAAAAAATAAGTGAAATATTTTTTAAATTTTTAATTTTTAATATTTTTTAATTTTTTTAATTTTAAATTCACCCCCGAAACTCCACTCCATAATTCTACAACTTAAAGTCTAGATAGTTAACTATAAGGATATATAATGCATATATATTTTACACCTTTTAATAAAATCTATTTTATCATTTTTCTCTTTGGAACTATTCTATGACAAAAAAAAATTAGAGCTATTTTAAGATTTTTTTTAATTTAAATTTTGGTTTCTAAGTTTTAGGTATTTGGGTTCCCTTTGGTTTTATATTAAAACATTAGAGAAACCAATTAATAACACACTTTTAAAAATTTTAATATATTTGATCAAAATTATTAATATTCTTTGTTTATATGGTTGATAAAGATATTAATGTAATAAATTTTGGTTTATTAGGTTGCATCTTTTCAATTGCCATATATTATGCAGGTTACACTTGAGTATTACAGTTTAGAGATTTTAATAGAATAAAAACACATTTTACATTGTAAATGTCAATTGGTAAAAATTGCAATTTAAACCATCAAATTTGGTGCATATATCCTAACAAATGATATTAATTTTAGTAATTTATGAGTTTTGAAACTAATATATTTTTTTCGTCACGTCAAAACTATAATCAGTTCATTTATGTGATTTCTAGGATTTTAAGTTATTAATGAATTTTGATCCATGTTTAGAAATTTTTTTTGGTTCAGCTAGAGTACTTAGCCCACGATAAGCTACTGAACCAACAGAACCGATTTTTTAATTTAAATTTGCTTTGTAAGTTTTGGGTAATTGGGCTCCCTTTGTTTTAGATTAAAAAATATTTGAGAAACTAATCAATAACACACTTTTAAATTTTAATATATTTAATTATTATTTTCTCTGTTTATATGGTTGATTAAAATTATTAATTTAATAAATTATGGTTTATTAGGTTGATCTTTTCAATTGCATATATTATGCAGGTTACACTTGAGTATTACAGTATAGAGATTTTTAACAGAAAAGTCTCACATTTAAATCATCACATTGATAAAAAATATGCAATTTAAATCATCAGATTTGGCCGTAATACACCCAAACCAACGAAATTAATTTAAGAATTTATGAGCTTTGAAACTAATTTATTTGTTCGTCACATCAAAACTATGATCAGTTCATTCATCTGATTTTCGGATGATTTCAAGTTATTAATGAATTTGAATCCATGTTAAGAAATATTTTTGGTTCAGCTTCTAGTACTTAGCACATCATAAGTCACTGTCCACTGAACCAAAATAACAGTAAATATTAACAATTGTAGGAGCTATTCTTTGGAGCTGGTGACACCACTTCAAAATCAACAGAATGGGCAATGGCTGAAATCCTCAACAACCACAAAATCTTTGAGAGACTGAGAGAAGAAATAGACTCCGTTGTAGGAAAAACAAGGTTGATCCAAGAAACTGATCTACTAAAACTCCCTTACTTGCAAGCGGTCATCAAGGAATCTCTGAGGTTACACCCACCAGGTGTTCTCTTGCCAAGAGAATTTGAAAAAGGGTGTAAGATCAGAGGGTTTTACATACCTAAGGGCACTTCACTTGTTATTAATGCTTATGCTGTGATGAGAGATGCTGATTCTTGGAAGGATCCTGATGAGTTTAAGCCAGAGAGGTTTCTAGGGGAAGAGGATGCGAGAAGAGAGCATGTACTGAACTTTCTTCCTTTTGGTGCTGGAAGGAGAGCATGTCCTGGGTCAAATGTGGCCTATATCTTAGGAGGAATCACTATTGGTGTGATGGTGCAGTGCTTTGACTGGAAAATAGAAGGAGATAAAGTCAACATGGAAGAGGCTACTGGAAGATCTTTCTTGGCTATGGCTCATCCCCTTAAGTGTACTCCTCTTCCTCGAACCTTTGAATCCTTTACCTTCAAGTTTGTAGATTCTTGGTTCGTGAATTCAAGAATCTTTTCCTCTATTTTCAGTAAATAATGGTTCGGAAAATCATTATGTGCTCTTGTTATATTTGTTATTAACAACGTATAATGTATGCATGTTTTGAATCCGAATGGTGACATTGACATATTTAACCGAACTAGCACTAACAGCTAGAATAGTAATATAACACGGTCCTATTTCTTTACGAATCAAACTTTTAATTGTCTTAATACAAAGAGTTTCACCAAACAAAGTTTTTTTTTGGTAAATGGTATTACCATTCTAGAGAGAGAATGTGAAAGCCCTAGTGACCACGCATGTGAAAATCTGGTGTAGTGCAGATTCGAATTCAGATACTTTTAGAAATCCACGGAACGCCTTGACTACCCAACCACAAACGCGTGGTTTTCATAAACAAAGTTATCATTAGAGAAGATAATTAAGTCCATCAGAAAAAAACACCCTGATAAAAAGATCCTGATCAAATTGCATGAACATTTGGGAGAAAAAGGAAAAAAAAAATCTTTCAGTGTTCACTACTCACTTGGCTCTGAAGTATTTAACAGAAATAATTTAAAATTTTCGAAGAAAATTACAAGAAAAACAAAGAAAGAGAGTTGTTAAATTGTCAGTTACAAGGCGTTGCTTCTTATCACTCCTCAACGACATCTCCGTTTCTTCCTTCACTACGACATCGTTTTCGAGACTTAACCGAAGAAATGTCAACGCCGAACAATCTCACGACAACCCGACCCGCATCCCGATCCGACCCGGGTTTTGACTTCCACCCAATATGCAACTGTTGATCCTGACCGTTAGATCTTCTAAAACTAATCAAATCACCGGCACAGAGTCTCTTCTCTTTAACGAACCTGCTCCAACCTTTGTCAACACGTAGCTTTGACTACTGTTCCAATACGAGTAACGGAACCTCCACACTTTCCCGTTAACGTCTTCGAAACTCAACAGCGTCCCCTTCACGGAGCCAGTTAACGGTAACGGAAAATATTTCTCCGCTTGGTGTTTCGGTATAACCAAACGGTTTAGCTTCCCGACGTCACTCGGCGTTACCGTTTTCTCAAACAGACACTCCGCCGTTTTAAACCCCGTCGCTACCGTAACGTTAACAAACGCCGTCTCTCTCGTGTCTCCGTTACCGTTACGTTTACGTTTTCTCTGTTCTAACTCTTCTTTGTAAGTGTGTTTCCTCAACATATCAACAATCTCATATTTCGAATGTGCGTTTAAAAAACTCTACTTCGTCACCGTCACCGTTACCTAACGTTGAGGGTGATTTGAAGTTAGTAACGGCGTCAGGGCCGCGGAAACGGAGAGCAGCGACGTCGTAAACACGCGCCGCTTCTTCCTCTTCGTTGAAAGTGCCCGAGCCACACGCGCTTGTGCTTCTCGTATATCTGAGCTCCCCACCGTCCGTTTGGCTGAGGCACGACGCCTTTGAATCTTGACGACGGGAGCTTTCTTGATTCTGCTTCGACGCCGTTCTCGGTATCAAGAACCACGCTTGACCCACTTCCCATTCTGTGTAAACTCGCCGGAGATGACGGCTTGGCCGTTGCCGGCGGCGCGGTGGAATGTGGACGGAATCTGTGGTGCTTGTCGAGCTCTCGGAAAGACTACTCAGAGGTTCCATATTAGAGAAATCACAAGAAGTTTGTGAGATTTGAGAGAGAGAGAGATATGGTAATGTTTGTATGAAATGTATGAGTGACAATAACGTGTTTATATATAGAGAGACAGGAGGGGGAATAAGAAAACATTAAGTGCATGTATGTATTTAATATTTTCAATATTTTATTTTTCTTTTTTATTATTTGTAGTGTGTTTTAAGGAGAAATAAAGTATATATATGGGCAGGTGTATGGGTATTTTGTGGTGTGTGTGTTGTGAGTCAACTTAAATTCACAGGAAGGTTCATGCAATTAGAATATTTTCATTATTTTTGATAAAGAATACAGTTAATCTTTTTTACAGCATATGTTATTTTTGCATTCCATTTCATTTGACATACCAACTATCCCACAGGTTGTTAGTGTTAATTTATTATGTTCATGACCAAAAACTATCCTCCATGAATTTGTTCTGGGCTGCATGAGGAAAGTGGGGGCAGGGTGGATAAAAGGATTCACATGAAAATTTTAAATATTGTTTGAAGTTCACCCCCCCCTGAGTTTTTGATGGGCTTATTTACAAGCATGGTGTTACCGATTATTATAATCATAAGCAATAGATTAACAATAACGAAATATTGTTACGGTTTTATTCCTCTCTCACTGGAAATTAATATGTTTTTGTGACAAAACTAACTAATTTTCCCCCAGGGGAAATCGTTTGCAAGCATGAATTCTCCATGTGTATACAAATAATATGATTGATGCTCTTGGGATAATATGCCTTATCTTTATTCCATTCTTCGTATATTCTCAAGCATCTTTATTCCATTTTATTTTCTTCTACTACAGTGGGTGCATGTGTGTATATGGGATCATAATATAAAAACTTCTGCAGAATGTTGAATGCAAACGATTTGGTTGACTTGTGACTATGTATATCTGTCATTTAAAACGAATAGCGGTAAATATTAGGGTTTATGATATAATCTTATAAGTTATACTATAACTTAACTTGTGTCTGTAAAAACGCTTTTAGTCTAATAGCTGACCAAAACGCTAATTAACGTTTTTACATTAGAAACTTTTGAATTCGATTTTCTATATGATGTGATTTTATAAATTAACGGTGGTAAACTTATGGAACCGGACCTCGTGGCCTGGTGGTAAAGGAACCTCGGTTGAGGTGTCTGCCATCACGAGTTCGAACTCCGGCCACATCAGAGTTAACATAGTTTCCGTTTGGCCTACATGATTTTTTTTCGCTAGTTTCGATTGGACCGCGGTAGAATAGACAGACTAAGTGAGAGATCCGGATATCTGAATTATCAAAAAAAAACTTATGGAAAAATATTTACTAGTATATCAAATAGAGTTGTTTGTCATGGTGTAATACATGTGAATAGATTTTTATGAAATAGATAGAATTATCTGTTACAAAGAAAACAGATGAATCACATTGCATAGAAAAATAACTTGTAGAAGAAAAAAGTGTCAAGTTAAAAAGAAATAAAAATAAAAATCAAAATCTAAATTAATGTGTAACCAGTATTATATTCAAATTTATTTCTAGCAAGTGTCTAACTTGTATTTTTCATTTCCTCACATTTTTTTAGAAACTTCATTTTTCTCTCAAATCCCCGTGCGTTCTTGAGTAATTCAGCAAAATACAACATAATGTAGCAATACAAACCAACCAAAAAAAGTGGTTTAGTGTTTGCTGGTTGAGAATGGATCCGTTGTAGCATTTTTCAGATTGATCGGTTTACACTCTTTAGGGAATCCACATTGATAGAATTTACAAAGTTTCTTCTCAGTTCTCATTAACCAATAGACAAACTGGAAATAATAACAAAGGAATAGAAAGATAAGAGAAGTTTCTGTCTGAGAAAAAAAAACTTTGTAAAAAAGTAACTCTTTGGCTTGTCTGTCATGAATTTAACTGGTTTCTAATTTTTTATTCATAATTAATTTATATAGTGAGAGCCATAAACATGTTTTTTCGACTAGACCATAAACATGTTTTTTCGACTAGACCATAAACATGCTGAATAAGAAGTCCCTAATTAAAATACATTGGTTTTACAAAAAAAAACTATTGGAATTAGTGATGACAAAAAACTATTGGAATTAGTGATGACAAAAAACTGTTGGAATTTGTTTAAATTTGTGTTTACCTGTTTATACATAAATAAACATAAGAAATCCGACAACAATCTCCATCTATCTCTTCTTTATAGTTACTTTAATACCGCAATTTTGGTGTCTATACAATTATATATGAGACAATTGTTTGTATATTACTATTGTGACGTATAGCTGCATACGATAGATCATAGAACCAAAAATCTCAAGATCTAAAAATATTTGTTATACTTTTTAAAAAATTGGTATAAAAGCTGATGTATACAAATATGTTGTGGAATAATAACGAGTGAAATTGATTGCTAATATCTTAAATGGTATTTAAATACTTATTATTTGTGGTAGGTTCCTGGCTTTCTCTAAGTGTAATTGTTTTAAAAAGGACCAATTGGGAACACTGCGAAGCGCCGGAGAATCAGATTGCCTCTCTCACACGGTCACACCAACTCCATAATTTTTTTGATGAGTTATTTAATTATCTGCTGCTAACGTCAAAATGATTTGGATAACATATTGTATGGACACATAAATACGAAAAACCCTGATATTTTGTGATATGTATGCACATGTTGTTTAAGATGTTAGATAAACTAATTTGAAAGTGATTAAACTTGAGACGACATGAAGAAACACCTCGGAGTCCGGAAAGTCTGATGAGGAACATGCTGCTCTTAATATTAGAAACTGAAGATGATAACCGGAGAGAGGCACTAATCTCTTTAGGCATGTGGGTTTCGGTTTCTTTGAATAGTTCAGCGTCGGTTAGTTTGGATCGATCGAAATTCACCGAAGTAAACCAAAAAATTGGTTTGATTCAATTCGGTCACGATTAATTCGATTTTAATTTTTTTTTGACCAAAATTATGTACGACGAGAATTTTTAAATAAGATTTTAACTCTGAAGTCTCTGATAGCACCAGACTACCAGTGATATCGTATCTTTTGATATAAACCTTATGAAAATGGACATTATATATGGCAAAGGATTTCAGATAAAGAATTGCAATTCTTCATAACTCTAAAGTCTCTAATAGCGTCCAAGATGTATATTTTACTCGTGTCATCAATGAAACGTGATGGGAAAAATGCAAAAGCTAATGTTTATCCACATTAATTGTTTGGATTAGTTTAATATCTGTCGAGATTATCTTCGCATCTTTAGTGTTAGGCATCATGTACACATAACCCTCAAAGAATTATTGTGGTTGAGACATAAAACTTGGTCAGTTAAGTTAGATATCAAATATAAGACCAACAATCAAGTATAATATAATGACACTTTGATGATGAACCTAATATGTCTGCGCGAAGTTATACCCCACATCTACTGTCGGTAGCAGCCGTGTAATATGCTAAATTATTTAATCATATATTTAATTTTTTCGCCATATTAAAATAATCCATCCGTCTTCATTTTAGTTATCGTTTTAAGTTTTTTGCATACAGATTAAGAAAATATTTAATTTTATATATTATCAAATAAAAAACACTATTATCTATACACTTAATCACATTTCAACCAATAAAAATAAATAATATATAAAATTATTAAGTATTACATTAAAATTATAAAATAACACTTATTTTGAAACGAAAAATTTACCCTACAACAACAAATAATTTGAAGCGGAGATAGTATATCATAGATACGTTTATAATTTAGATAAATTACACATTGTAAGTTTTGGAGATCGATCTTATTATTAACTCGTATCATTTTCTTAGATCAAGAAACGAATATTACATCAAAGATTGATCACATTTACATGATTACATGAAAAGTTTAGACATTAATTATCATTTGTCTTCCGGTGTTGTTTAAGTATTTTGTGATAAGGTTTGGGATAAGAACTGCTTATAAGATTTCAGTAATATATATAAAAAAAAAGATTTCAGTAATACTATAACTTTTTGTTCTAAAGTTTAGATCACGATGAGTACTAAGCGAATAAGTTACACACGCTTATTCACAAACGTAACGTGTAGTTTATATCCTCTATTAATTATTCCTTTATAGAAACATAAATTATTGACAATATATAAATGAAAATGTACAAGATAAATAACTAACACGCAAACCGAAAATATGGTGTGCTGGTGTGTGTGTTTTACAAATTTTTCTTTTATTTATTCGCCAATTGAAAATTTGTTTTTCCTTTTATTTTTATTGTGGACTTTTTTCAATCAAGGTTGTATATAGTTGATATTAAAAAAAAATATATTATGTTCATTACTAATTAGTTTAGAGTTAAGAATCAATCATATCTAACAGCTAGACATAATTCAGATTACCCGGTCTAGTTCACTGAGCAATTCATGGCAATTTTTATTGCCAATACTGATTTAGAATTTTTCTTTTTTTTACGTCCCAATACAGATTGCAAGTTACTCTATGCTAAGATGTCTCAACGTTTAGGACAGTTACCATATGCTTAATATGTTTCTAGCTAATATAAAAGCTCGAAGAAAAATGAAAACTATGCGTTAGTAGTTGAGTGCCTACAATGATTTTAAGAATCGTGAGTTCGAATTTGTTGTTTTCAGATAACTTTAATATGTGGCTAGGTGATAAAGGTATTTAACTTTGCGATTGAATAATTGGGTTTGACTGACACCGATGGTCAGACATCTAGAAATTAGTTAATTGATTCACGGTTCGTCGGATATTCCGGATAAAAAAAGAAAAAGGGAAATAAAATGAACAACGATGCTGTGATACTGATACCAATGACATACACAACACATTTTATACAGAGAAAAATGTTGCGGAGAGTAGACTAGAAAAAAAAAAACACTTTCTCTTCTTTATTTTGAAAGTTTTTTTTTTCACTTTTCTTTCTTTTTTTCTTTCTTTTTTTTCTTTCTTTTTTTTCTTTCTTTTTTTCTTTCTTTTTTTCCTTTCTTTTTTTTTCGTCGAGAAAACACATTATATATAGGTGTGGCAGTGTTAGGTGTAAATGTAATATGCTTCTAGTTTTCAGATTTTAAGCAGCCAGAGAAATAGTTTTAAAATATCTTCTTTTCGTCAACTTTGTGTTAAGATACTCTATCTTGTATTGTATGGGAGAGATCTTATCTTTGTTCACCAGCCAATTACTTTCGTATTATTTTTGGAGAAATGAAAACTTTGTGCCACGTCAATCTCAAGCATTTTCTTCCCATTTACGTGTTTTGATTAGCCAACTTGTCTCTTCAAGCTGTTCGGTGTCCGCGCGTAATAACTAATGTTTTCTTTAATTAAAATTTGGTCGTAATAACCAATGTTAAATAACAATTATATAAAATGTTGTATACTAAACGTTCACTACGTTTTAATCAAGAATAATTAATAATATTTTGAATAATATTTTTAAACATCTGCTTTTTCTTAAGTTTAAGAGATTAGAATCTCTTAGCCTTTGCATACATAATATGAAATTGACATACAAACATGTTGATCACAAGAAAATTTAATATGAGATAAACCTTCGAAGTGCCTAACTATCCTATTTTGCTGAATTCAACATCAGCTAAATAGATATTTATCAACTTTAATTTATAATATTAAAATTTATCAGTCACGGATTTTGCAAGATTCTGCAAGATTTATATCAGGAGAAATATAATTATGGGCCACTTTATATTTTATACACACCTCTATCCAAGTCACAAATCAAGCCAAGCCAAACGAAAATGTTAAAGAATAATATATTCAACTAATTGATCACTAATTAAGTCCAAAGGCTCGTTAGTCAGTTCCTCCTGTTTCTTTCACTTCAAGTTGCTTTTGTTGACTAAGTTATAAATTTTAATCAAAGAGAAAGACAATTGGACTAGACTGTGGGACCAACCACCCCATAGATATATTTGCCATTGGGTGAGAAGCTGATAGTCAGATTAAAATTCATGTAGTCATGGACAAGGGCCCTTGGAAAAAGAAAACAAAAAGACAACAAAAGCCCCAAAAAAACTTCGTGCAACAAACACGAGCAGGATTAGAGGAGACTACTTTCATTAACAAACAACTCAGACAACCAGAGAGGATGACCTCTTGCCACATATGATTTGTGAGAACCCTTTTTTTGTGACACTTTTGTGCAATGAAAGTAGCTCCTCTGTTTGCTTCTCTCGAAACTTTCTGAAACGCAAAACCATTTATCCCACCAACTCTCTTTCAATTTCTCCTGCATAAAAACAGAAAAGAAGGCCATGCATCAGGTCTTGTGAGAGCTCCAAACAAATCCTCCAGTTCCCCGGAGAAGATAAACATTGGAGATATTATGGCTCCTCATACTCTCGACAGCCATTTTAGGATTTCAAATTTTGCCTCATCTTTATTAAGCACACCCACAAAGGATTTGCGACTATGGAGTATGACGATACCACGTTCATTCCTTAGCACCCATCCTCCTCCCCCAAACCGTGACTTTTACACAAGTACAACCCCGACATTGCACCTGAGCCAACCAACTGGTGGTGGTTCCCATTTAGAACGGGTCAGAGACGCGTGTTTCCTTTCTCTGTGGCAGACCATTTCCTTTTCAACCCTTTTTGTGCAAGAAACCATTCCTCAGCCTCATCTTCTGATTTCTGAACCACTTCCTTCATTGATAACACTCTCCCTTTAAATAACAGATCGTTTCGTCTTTTCCACAAGTTCCATATAATCCAAGGCCAGCTCCTCCAAGAAACCCTGAGACAATTAATACCTTTCCTGTAGTTTAATAAGGAAGTCGAGGTTGGAATAAATCGAGAGCTCGTGAAACCCTCCACCCGGATTCGGGATTGAAGAAAGGGCCCAAACCTGTCTGGCTACATGGCAACCAAACAAGGTATGATTAATAGATTCTGGCTCCTCTCCACACGCTTGGCATCTGTCATCAACATTCATTCCTCTGGCATTAATCAATTCTGCAACAGGCAAAGCGTTACTCATTGCTTTCCAAATGAAGATTTTTATTTTCGGGGCTGTGTGCAATTTCCAGACCTTCTCTTCAAGCCATTTAGAGATGGAAGTTGAAAAGATTCAGGGAATTTTACTTGAAACTTTGCCATCGAAGCTAACCAATAAGCCGATTTAACAGAGATTAAGCCACTCTTGTTGTGAATCCAAGTGTAAAAATCCTCTTTGTGACACACTGGTTGAGTTCTAGTGATGATCTCAACATCACTTTTGCACAAATAACTCACTGAGCTTCTGCTGATTCCATCTTCTCGGTTCAAGATCAATGAGGGAATCTACCATCAAATTAACATCAAACGTGATGTTTTTTATCCAAGGAGCCCTGAGACCTTCAATCGGATCATCCACCCATTTGTCTAGCCAAACTCTTGTACATCGCCCATTACCAACTACGGGTTTCAGACCTGTTTGAAGAAGATCTCTACCAAATAACAGACTTCTCCAAGCAAAGGAAGGATTTCTACCAATAGGGGCCAAGAGAAAGTCCACATCATTAAAGTATATGCTTTTTAAAAACCTGGCAAGAAGACATTGAGGGCTGTTGAGGGATCTTCCACGCCTGTTTGGTTAGCAAAGCCTGATTAAAACATTCAAGGTCCCTGAAACCCATTCCTCCTAGGTTTTTAGGGAGGCAAAGCTTTTCCCAAGAGATCCAATGAGTCTTTCTTTGATGTGCCTCAGACCCCCACCAATAATTGGCCATCATGCTAGAGAGTTTAGTAAGCAACGTCTTTGGCAGTCTAAAGCAACTCATGGCAAATATAGGTATAGCTCCAGCAGTGGATTTAAGGAGAATCTCTTTACCTCCTTGAGATAGGTGTTGTAGGTACCATAAATCCAGTCTACTTTGTGTTTCTATCCTTCAAATAAGAAAGAAGTTCCACCTTAGAACCAGAAAAACATTCAGGGAGCCCCAAATATTTACTCGCCCCTCCTTCCTTAACGATCCCATAAAATTAACTAGTATATATTTCTATAATATTCTTCTTGAAAAATCAGTTTCTAAAATATATTTACACTAATTTTTAGTTAATTACATATATATTTCTAATAATTATAAAATTACTTTTACTAATACTTGTTAGTTTTTTTTAATTAGTAATCTTACTTTACACTATTTTTAGAAATAAAAAAAATATTTTAATTTTATATTATTTCAAATTATGTTTATCACCCAATCTGAGAAGGGAAAATTCTCACTCTGCCAAAATTTGATACTACCTTTTAAATTTACCTTTAAAATATTTTTTTTTAAAATATCTAAAATTTGTTATGGAAAAATTAAAAAGGCCTCACAACTCATTTATAAATATTTAAAAATTATTTATAGACATTTATAAATTTAATTTCACCTTCGAATATTAAACCATAAACAATAATCATAAATCTTAAACCAAATATTATGGTAATGTATTTTCGAAAAAGTGGTATTTAACTTATATTATTTCAAGTAAATTCTCTTTTAGAATTTTGTTTCAAAATAAATTACGTGTTTTTAATATTTCCAATCATACTTATACATGCAATTATTCTAAAATGTTACTTATTTTAAGACACAATGATAATCAATCTTATTATAACAAAATCATATAAAATTTTCATATATGGTTTTTAATTTGGACTATCTCTTATGAAGTATTAAATATATATTTTAATAATATCTCAACAGAAAATACTCAATCTAGAAACTTCATAAATATAATTATTTCTTTTACAATATAATATACAAATATTTCAAAAATTTAGTTACAATATCTTTAATATATTTTCTTTTTGAATATAAATATATACTTTTAAAAGTTGAAGAAAGATTCTAAAAATCTTATAAAAAAACTTCAGTTTTATATAAAATAATTCATTAATTTGTAATTCGCAAAAAATATTATTAATCATTATTAGTTAATCTAATTATTATATATTATTTATGTTTCATAAAGTTACATGTTTGAAAAAAAAATTGTTTCAAAAATATTTATTTTTGTATTACAATGCATATTTTATCAACTAATAATGATTAACTGAATATTTTCAAAAATATTAATAGTTCTTATTGGATTCTTATTGGTTTAGAATTATGGAAAATATAATCACAAAATATTATGCATATATATTATTAATATGTGTGAAAAAAACTAAAATAGATGAAACATAAGGAATATATACAAAAATTAATAATTTGATGATATTTGATATATTCTATTCTTATCTGATCTATTAAATTAAAATGATAAAAATTGTATGAAATTACACATTGCAAATCATATTACTTTGATAACTAGACATACATTATTTAAAAATATATATTGCATTCATTTAAATTAAGAATAAATAATACATAATAGGGAAATTGCCAAAAATACCACTTTTCCTTTTACCACTTTTCAAAAATATTTTAATCATTTTACCTTTATTTTAAGAGGAAAAAACACACTTATAACACTTGGGTTAATTAATTTAAGACTTAGGGTTTAGAGTTAATGGGTGGTGTAGGGTGCGGGTAGGGTTTAGGAATTTAAAATTTAGAATTATAATTAATTTGAAAAAAAATTACCTCTTAAAAAAGTGATATTTTTTAAAATGTCTCTTTAATGAAGGTAAAAATGAAAAGTGGTACAACAAAAGTGGTAAACTTGAAATTCCCCCTACATAATATGTTCTTAGAACATGTTAAAATAAGTAAACTATATAATATATTTATACAAGAGTGAAACTGTTAAAAAATCTTAAATTTTTAGATCAAAATATATAGATTATCGAAGATGATTAATTTAAAATATAAGATTTTGATAAAGAAAACTCTCGATTTTAAAACTAAGATCATAATCTAATTATTAATATCACTAATTTAAAGTTTACTCATACATAGTTATTATTTATAGCATTTAACTAAAGAATGTGTTTAAATTTTTGAATCATACATATACATGCCCCGATAAAACTGAGAGAAATAAAAAATTAATTATTTATATGGCAGATTATTTAAGTTTTATAATTTAATACTAATGTATTTATTATAATAAAATTTTAAGAATAGAAATTTGAGAAACATATGAGGACAAAAATGTATGTAATTTTACAAACAAACACATACTATTTTTTGATTAAAAGTCAAATATGAACACATATAAGTATTTCAGACACAAAAAAATGTTCACACCAATTTTCTCACTTGACCATAATTTTTTCTTCAAAAAACAAGATATATAAATTCATCCAATAGATCAAAAAATAATATCGGAAAAATGATTTTTTCATAATAATGTAATTAAAATTAATTTCATTCATCTTTAAAAATATTGATCATTGAAAGGTTTTTGTTTTTCTTTTAAAACTAGCTCATCCGGAATTATTTTGACAAAGATAAAACATAGAAGAGATTTTTTATGCCTTCATTAAATAAAATAAATGATTGTGATTTCTTTGTGGTTCATACTCTTTTGATCTGTAATATTTTTCAAAAGTTTAATATCCATATAATTCTTTAGGACAAAAAAGTAGATTTCACGATTCTTACATGACACCCATGAATCAAGCACAGTAATATATTCTTATTTGAATTTTTATTTTGCAACTTGCAATGCAAATAATAATTACTCTATATTCAGATATTTATTTAGGGAATTTTTTCTTTCTGTTGTAAACGACCTCAGCAAAGACCCGTGCTGCCACTATACCAATATGCCATAATCATAAATGATTATAGCGACAATTTTTATTTGTTTATAGTTTTATTGATTAATAATGACGAACGCAGTGGCGTCACCACGACTGAGAGGAAAGTTCAAGGTCAACTAAGTCAACGAGCTCTACGTATGGTAGGTGTAAGCATAGTTACCAAATATACACTTACACCATGTACGTAACTCCGTACATAATGGACCGACATGTTTTTACTTCGTAAGACATCACAATGTGTTACGCCATTGACTCTCTCCAAACTCAAAACGTATTCTTTACTTATAATAGCAAGACTCACGGTCAATGAAAATGAGAAATGAGTATTTATAAGACTTTACATTATATGGATATTTTTAGATCGTTGAACTTGTGAGTTGTGATACCATAAAGGATTCAGACTCGATACTGCGAAGAAAATTGAAATAAAATCTTCACATCATGATGATCATCATGCACCAAAAATTATAACTCCTATCAGTTTGCACCCTAGACCTGCTTCAATACATGCTACAACTGACTGCCAACTAGGTTACGTAGTTGTTACATGATCTCTATGCGTTTAGGAATGTTATCTATTAACAAGGAATGGTTATTTGTTAAACTAATGTATATCAACAAGTCCGTTGGATATTTTAAAGCCATCATGAAAGAATTTTTAAAACTACAAGTATACATGGGCCACATAAAAATGGCCATATAATTCTATATATTCGTAAGCCCAAAAAGTAAACTATGAGATAAGTACGTATCACTAATCTATAAATCCCGGTCCATTATCTGGTACATCATTATTATGGTAATTATAAGTTTTTTTTTTGTGTATTCTTTAAACAAAAACCTTCCATATATTATACATATAAGCTCTTTAGGACTCTTACTGAATGTATTATTTGAAGAAAAAAACTCCCCCTGACTAAAATTTTAATAACAAAACTAGAAGATTGGTAGACCTAAACTCAAATCACACAAATATCTTTCAGTTCAAGAATCGAAGGGATATATTTTACTTGGAGGTCTGACTCGCACCACTGGCCCAATCAATACGTAGTTGGTAAGACTAAATTTAAGCATTTCCAAACAACTTTACTCAAGCTTTTATAGCTTAATAAAAGATAAAATATTGGAAATCATATAGTTCATAAAGAGCTTTAAGAAGAAGAAAAAAAAAAGATGAAACTAGAAACACCAAGAGCTACAAAGATGTTCCATTTGTATCATCAAAGTTGAAGAATAATACTTGCTTTCTGGCAACTGTCAAAGATTATTATCAAAATTCTCAAAAACGTAGTTATAACAATCTACTTACAAAGAACCTTAACCACATGGATTTTATTAATGGGCTTGTGTAAAGATTATTTAATAATTAGTAAGCACTCACTTTTTTTGCTTTAGCTCATAGTCATTGTCGCTATGTTGTCATCTTACAAAATTGCCTTTACTATGTTGTCAATGCACCCATATGATCTCAACTCGACTGAAAGGTCGAATAATTTGGTATACTGACGTGGATCCAACGCACATAAACAACTTATGATTCATGAAATACACTGCAAATGAGCCCAATTATTTCATACTACTATGCACAGAGGCCCCAAAATGATTAAATATAGATAAATCAGGATATATACTACTTATTATCACGTCATAATTTCAAGAGTATCTGGAGATATACAAATAAAAATATGATTTATGAATTTTTAATTTTAGGAGCTTTAAAATTTTGCATCCTCTTGCCAACAATTTTTTTTTGTATTTTAACAAATTGAAAGTATAAGATCTCAAAAATAAAAATCGTATAAAAGAGGGAACACAGAGGGGATCATGTTCGGGGTTTGTGACCATATAAAATAAAATAAAAAAAATGGCCTTTAAGGATTTTGCCACCCATCAAATTCATGTTTAAACCTAAGCATTCTGGTTTTTATGAAAAGGGAATGTTCAAACAAGTTATGAACAAAAATTCTTTGTTATAATTACTCCCTCTGTTTCTAAATAAGTGTCATTCTATCATTTTTTTCTTGTTTCAAAAAAAGATCACTTTACATTTTCAGTGCATTTTTTCATATAATTTCATTCTTACCCTTTTAATTAGCTAATAGACGTTTTTAAAAATCATTTTTATTTAAATAAATATACATTAAATAAGGGCATAATAGTATATTTATTCATTTTCTTAATATGTGTGAAATGTGTTTAAGTGATACTTATTTAGAAATAGACGGAGTATAACACTAGTATAATATATTCAAAAAAATATATTATAACACTAGTATAATATATTCAAAAAATATATTATAACACTGGTACAATGGCACCATTAATATGTATATGCAAAAAAAATTGTTATTATTTATGGCGGTGAGTTCGGTTCTATCCATCACCATTTGAAGTCTAAATTATAATTATGTATCTTTGAGAAATTGGAAATGGTGTGACACTTAACACAAGTGGATGATGAAAGGCAGTGTTGAGTGGGTTGGGGTGCACTTCCACGCGCGAGTTCGACGTGTTGTCCTTACAAAGCTCTCTTCTTATTCATTATCTCCTATAAAACACAAACCTTTGTTGCTTCATCTTACATCCTATTACATTGAAACTAAAACCATCAGAGAAAAAACTACGATATATCAAAGATGGGAGTTTTAAAGAGAAGAGTATCGAGTAGTAGAGGACATGGTGGTGTTCTTAGAGAGCAAAGAGCTAGGCTTTACATCATCAAACGATGTGTTGTGATGCTTCTATGTTGGCAAGATTGATCTTGGTTGCTTCTAGTGGTGGTACTTAGAAGATGAACCGGATCAAACCGTTGATTGCAAGAAGTTAAAACACTTTTGATATGGGCGTATGTGTTTCTAGTTTGTGGGATAAAACTTTGGAATAAACTTTTGTAATGGCTTTTGTCTTAGTTCTATAGCTCCCGATGTAAATTTGGCTTTCTCACACATAACCTAACCAATATCAATTCTTATTTTCCTATTTATTAATTTGAGTGAAACGAACAACCTCTTTATAGTTGCAATGATTAGCCAATTGATCTGTATATAAATCGAAATCTTAATAACTATTAATAAAATAAAACAAAATCATAAATGCTCTTTGGGTACTTGTCTAGTCATATGTAACTTTGGTGCTCCACGTATGGGATAACGCTACTTTACTTTTGTTCCAACATATTATATGGGTTAAGTTTAAACATTAATCAGCATTATGTGCATTTGTTTACTTTCTATTGAATTATCAAATTAAAGTAATTAAGCTCAATGACTATAGATAATGATCGAAGGATACAACACCAGTCACACACCATTAAACTTATTGTTCGGGTCCCTCTTTATTTAATCTGACGTGACAAATGGTGCCAAATTATTTATGATGTACGTCGACTTTATTCTGTTATAATATAAAGTGAATTTCCTTTTTCTTTTGATTAATGACGTCCACGATAATAAAATGCTAGGCGATAACTAAACGCGTTATAGAAAATTAACGATTATATAAATTATTTTAGGTATATGCGTTAACAAATTATTGATTTATTATATATATAATATTTATTTAAAATTATTTAGTTTTAAATAAAATATAAAATTATTATGAGAAATTATTAAATTTAGATATATATATATAAAACAAAAAAAATTAAACAAATTTGTGGATCTATACTATTATTATTGCTTAAATTAACATATTTAGATTAATTTAAATTAATTTTAAACGATTTTGAATAGTTTAAATTAATTTAAATCATATAGATTAAATTTTAGAAAAAGTTTCAGATATGATCGAATTGTCGTATAGAAAGAGGTCTAGACGCCAGCTAGACCGATTTTTAAAACTTTGATTGCCTCAATATCTTTCTAAGACTAAAACTGATTACACAACCAATCACATTCTTATATTAAGACCCATCCTATCTTAAAGAAATTATTAATTATTTGAGTTTCAATAGTAAGAATACATAGTAGCGGACGTCGTTAAGGCTTTTGAATGAGAGTTGGTTGGCTGGTGCATTATTTATAGAGAAACGTTTTCAAGCAGTCCAACCCCAAAATATTGTCACTATAACACGTGTATTCGAACACTTAATTTCCATATTATTTATTTTCAGAAATATCATAGGTTGATGACAAAAGAAAGCATGAAAATGGGGTCAAAGTGTCAGGTGGGAGGAAAGAAACTGAATATTCATTATTGTCTCATTGATATTCTGTTGTCGACCAACTTTAATAACTATGCAGCCGATATGTTCACAACTCATCTTTACGACTACGCCTACGCCTACATATTCTTTAAAAATATATATTCAATTGATGAGTTTCATAATTAGTAAACTCGAATTCAATAAATCATATCTTCTTCCTAATGATGTATATTAATTTCAAATATCACTGGATTGTTTTAGATTGTATTTCTTCATTTCGTTACAACGGTCACTAAAAATTGAGTATTTACTTCGTGAAATAAATTTATAAAAATCTATGGAGCAATAAGAAGATTTGACACATAGAGCACTATTGAGGAAGAGACAAGAAGTTGAACGAGTCAAAAAGACAAGAGCATAAGCTCGACCACGTGCGGCGGGCCAACGCGACGGTCCTACCACCGTCGCCGTCGTGACCAGAACCATCCACCTCAGCTATTTTCACTTTCTCACATCAGGGTCCAAATTTTATCACTTGATGTACACGTTACTGAATTTTTCAGTTTAGTGGTTTAATTTACCCAATTAAGCTAAACATTCTTACGATGGCTTATTTCCATTTTTAGATTTTGTTTCAAGAATTCAATATGTTATAATACTAGTTAAACAAATGAAATGAATCCCTATCATCTTACTAAACAAATCAAAACAAAACTCAATATGAAAAATATGATCAATCAGTTTCTTACATGGAAGCAAACGAGTGATCCAAATGTTAGAATAACTTGGTATTTTGAAAATTAAGAAATATTTAAGAGAATGATTTTATGATTCAACAGATTCTAACCAATCCTTAAATTTTTGTAAGATCATGTTTTATGTTTGGTACTTTACAAAGTTAATGACACTGAAGAACATATTCCTTTCTAACTAGCTTAAGTTTTGTTCCATAATTGACTAGGCCATTTTAATTTTAATTTTCATCTTTTAAGTTGTTATCATTATGCCATTTCACAATTTTGCCAAATGGAGCCAATATATCTTTCTTTCACATGTTGTGTTTTAAAGTTAGCCAAATTCATTGTTTCCAGTAATGAAATTATTTTATATACATTCTTACGGTCCAAGTAGTCACAAATCCAACCAAGCTAAGTGTTTTTGGTCTGTATATAAATGCTTTTCTATTCCATATTATTGGTCCACACAGCGATTCCTTGTACTTAAACACATGAGCTTTCTGTCCAGGTGCGTTCATATTTGTGTTCTTTCAAATTTGTACATTGCACATGATTTTCTTATTATATCTTTTGCATGTTTATTTATATTTTTCTTGTTATATCTTCTATTTCTGAGCCCCATACTTTTATATATACTTGTCCCACTTAATACCCGGTTTTATATATAGTTGCTGTTAAATTTGTCGTTTGGCCTATTAGCTCAGTTGGTTAGAGCGTCGTGCTAATAACGCGAAGGTCGCAGGTTCGAAACCTACATAGGCCATTTTTTTAGCTTTTATTTTATTTTGGGCCTCAACAAATCAATCAGCCCATGGGCTAGAAAATATCAGTATCCCAGTAGCTTAAGGTTTTTCTTAAACGTAAACATATCACATATACAAGTAAGTCCACTCAGGCCCATAATAACTCCATACCATTGGCCAATTGAACTAGTAATTGATCTCATCAATGTCTTAATAAGTCTTCAGATATATGTTAAAAATATGGAAAAAAATTCTTAGTTGAAACAAGGGAAACCAGGGTTTCAAATAAGAACAACTAAAATCTGAAAAGTAAAATAAAATCTTACTATATAATCAATATAATGTGTAATTTTTTTTCCAGGTAACGTGACAAAGATTTTAATTTGTTATATGTTTATAACTAAAAGTGAGCGAAATATGAAAAAAAACTATAAATACACAAATGACGAGATCATGACGTGATGTGCTTTGCGGTAGCAACTGTATGATAATAAATAGAAGAGTCAGTAACGGCGAAAGAGACAACATTGCAAAGATCCCGAAACTAAAGCCCACAAGAGTTTCTATAAATAGAACAAAAGATCGAAGTCTTCACTTCCCACGAAAAAGATTCGTTCTACTCCTTTCGATTTCACTTGCTATAACTTACTACAAATCTTCCATTATATAACAACCCTCTAACTCCAATCTAATTTAGGAAATATAGCATTAACTATATATGTAAATATGAAGTATACATTCGTATACTAGCAAATTATGTAAAATTGAAAGTATATAGATGCGAAATTTTCCAATGCAGATTGAGAATTTGAGCTCGACATTACTCATATGATTGTCAGAAATTTAACAATGGATTTGGTAGGAGTTTTTTTCTGTCGTTATAGATTAAGGATAATTAAGTACATATAGTATATAAACGAAAGCTTTTAGATTAATCATACTGGAAAAGATAGAAACAAAATAAGCCACCGTGGTAGTAGTGTGGGTACTCTATATATAGTTCAGTGACATACAAGAAAATATGGTTCACTTAGTTTGTAATTAAAAAAAGATAACTTCTTGATTTCACTCCAACAAATACAAACCCAAACTATTTACATTTACTGTAGTAATCAAGACGAGATATGTCTTAATTATAATACATATATAAACCAAACACATTACTATAAAACCCTAAATAAAGGGTCCTTCAGAGATTAAAAAACATAAAGAAGAAACCCAAACCAAATTAAAAAGATTAACCTCCCCCTCACAACATACTACTAATTATCACATAATCCCATTTTGCAAGTCTATTTAGCACATAATTAATTAAGAGGTGAGGACTATAACTAATCATAACATCGATTTACCATCTTGCTAGTCCTTTGCCTCTTAATACTCCCTGAAGATGATTTCTCCAAGTTATTGTTATCATCATTATTATTGACACACTTCTCTATAACCGCCTTTAACGCTTCTTCTATAGAACTCACACGATCATATCTCTTCTCTTCATCATCATCATTATCCACGTCAATACCATCCAAGTTTCTACGATATTCATCATCGTCTTCTCGGCTCAAGAACAAGACGTTCTTGACTCGACCACCTACGGTTGCGATCTTGGCTTTGAGAGTTCTAAGATGAAGAGACTTTAGGGCATTGATGATGTCATGCATGAGTTCGGTCCTGTCTTGGCAGCAAAAGGAAACTCTTATCATCAAGTTTCCTTCTTCGTCGTCAAAAGCCGAGTCAACGGTCAGATCATCGCACTCTGTTGGGAGTTGACTCGTGTCCGTGATCAGTGATGTCTGTCGTTTTAACTCCTTCATGTGTTGGATCACTTCTGCTAGTAACGAAGCTTTGTCCGTCTAAGAAAAAATAAACGAAAATATATATTTAATTAATCTTCTTGATAATGATAACTCCTATATAAAATACCACGTCCACGTTCATGATGAATAATTTTTTTTTAAACTAATATGATGAATAATTACAAACCAAAAAAATATGGTTTATCCTTTACAAAAAAAAAATTGTTTATATGATGCTTGAAAAGATGAAAATGATAATTACTAAACGATAATACTTGAACAGAGATAAATTTGCAAGATAATTTATTTGAACAGATTTACATAAATTCCACATATGAATATTATGATCTATATAGTTTTTTTTTTGAACCGAGGCTTAATTATGATATATATATATAGTTACAAACCAAATTAATCGCTTAATGTGATTTTTTTTGGGAAGAATAAAATATTACTAACTAAAAACAGGAACATATTTTTTTTTAAATCATTAGTTTCAATTAATTCTCCTTATATTTCTCACAAACATAACTTCAATTTCAAAACATCAAAGCCATAAGGACGAGGATTTTTTTTTTTGACAAAAGAAGATATTAATTACAAAAACCCTTTTTTAGTTACAAAAACTTACTTTGGTTGTGTTTGGTAAAATACTTCGCAACGTAGCTAGGTGAGTGTTGATTCTCTCTCGTCTTCTTCTCTCAGCTTCACTATGACTCTTTGAAGCAGCCAGGGCCTTAGCATCCATGACTTCTTTTGCACTCAGTTTCCCCATAATCTCATCATCAAACCCGAAGGATGATGAACCACCTCGCATGATGGGTCCAAGAGCTTCCGATAAAACCCTAATATGGTTGGGATGATGATGATGATCCATGGAAGGAGGAGAGACGAAACCATCGGTATAATCAAAAGAAGAGGAAGAGGAAGCTCTCCTGTTGAAGTAGGGGGCCGGGTCAGGATAACGGGTCGGGTTGGATGGGAAATAGGTCGGGTCAAAAGAAGGTAGAGATGACCAAGGCAGGATTTGTGGATGGTGATGAAGAAGAAACTGGTCTTGATAGTCTTGTAAGTTGTGAAACGTTTGAAGACAGTCTTCTTCTTTCATTGCATACATATTGTTTTTGGATTTGGAACCAAAAGAAAGTAAAGAGAAAGAGAACTGAAGAAGAGACAAAAGGTCACAAACATCCCAATTGATAATGAATACACACACATATATAGTGCTATATTATGTGTCTTTTCGTAAGAAAAGTTATTTAATAGTATATTAATATTAAAGATTTCTTTCCAAATGAATAATTCATAAGTACATGATAAATATTTTCATTGGTTGTACAACCAGACCGCCATTATCTTTGATAAATACTCATTGAAAGCAAATTTTCTGTGAGAGTATTGTTGGTATTTTATTTTTACTCTGTGGTTCATCAAAATTTACTAGCCACAAAAATTGCAAATATTAACCAAAACAAAAAAAACTTCTTTTCTCGAATTTTGTACCAATATTTTTACTTACAATTACAAGAATTTTCATTTTTAAATGTTATCTAGTTTCATTAGTGTTTAATTTTCTAGATAATTTAAAATTTGGGACCACGATTTATTTCTGGTATTTTTATCATGAATATATAGCAAACCAAATAAATTCTGCAAGTACTGCACATCTTCTTTACTTCTCTTTTACGACTTCTAAAATTGGGCGCTGTCATCATCTTGTGGATCTCCCTGATGGATTTGGCTAGCTTCCTATGAACAGTTATTAGTTATTTATGGGTTTTAAGAATATTGTGTATTGTGTTCAAAAAAAAAAAGAATATTGTGTATATGTTAACATATTCTACTTTCCTACTTGTTAATAGAAGAATTTTGGATTATCCTTTCACTAATATAATCCTGTTTATGGTAAAATGATAGTTTAGAGCATCCGCAATGACCATTGCGGATCCTTAACTATTCCTATTTTTATTATTTTTTTTTCATTTTCAGATTATTAAAAAAAAAAAAATTTAACTAATCGCGGGCCGCCACGTGTCGCGGGGGCCCGCAAACAGTGTAAGGATTCCCTAAGGATCGGTCCTTAGGGAGAGGTTTTAAGGATCGAGTTCTTAACTATTCATGGAGTCCACTAATTATTTAATTATTTTTTTCTTAAGGACTCCCCCTAAGGACTTTGCATTACGGGTGTTCTTATACGTACGAGAAATACCACATCACGACCATTCTACTAGCTACTATCAAATTCTTTTACAAGATATAGTTATACAAATACATTGTGTATGTCTATTATGACCTACTATATGCGGTCAAAAATACTTTGATGGATGTCATGAGTTTTGGCAAGAGATATGGTCAGAACCATTTTAAATAACTTTTGTAGCAGTTAGAAATTGTAGTGGTCAACTAGACACAATCATGTTAACTTATTGTAAGCATGGACGACTATAAGAACATTGTCTTAATTTTTACAAAGGAAAATCATCTCAGATGCTAATCGTGAAAATAAAAGCTGATGATGTCTGAAATTCGCAAAAACTAAAAGTCTCATAATATAAAGATGTGGGTATAATTTGGAATAATTATAAAATCAGCAGGGTTATATATATATATATATATATATATATATATATATATATATATATATATATATATTTGTCCACCGGTTCCTTCATAAAACCCCGTAAGAGTTAAGGAATATACTACACACAAATAATTATATTTTTTGTAAAAGTATCAAGTTATGCCATGAAATTACAAAGCATATAAGTGGATTTATTATATACTTTGGCATGCACTTAAAGGGTTGAAGGAAGAAGAGGACATGATTATTGTTTTCATCAGGTTCTGAAACGAACGCGTTTAAAGAATTACATGTGGCTGCTTGATGTTTTGTTTTTCAGTGGAAAACATAATGAATATAGAAACTCAAAACCGAAACTAAGAAATAAAGAAACAAACACTGACCACAGGACACACGGATTGTCGACCGACCAGAGACCAAAAAGACATTTACTTTTAATCATAGATAATCCCACTCGTTAACCCACTTTATTATTTTTCTTCCTTCTTTAATCTAAATCAAATCTAAGTTTTTCTAAGTTGTATATTTGTCTTAAGTGCACCAAAGAGATTCTTCTATTTATTTGTTCTATTCGAACATATCCAACGACTGTGATCTGAATATATATCTTCATTGCTTCCATCAACTTACTTAACCAACATATTTATATAGACCAAATTTTAGCAAAAAAAACACATATTTATATAGATACATATACTTTTGCTCAGAAATAATCTGATATATTCACACTTATTTTCTACGCTTTAAATTAAGCGGCCTTTATATATATTTCTGTTTAACTACAAAGTGACAATATAATTTAAATGAACTTTTTTTGTGTAAAATTTACTATTCATGAAGTTTATTATGCAGAAAGAGAAATTTGCAGAGTTTCATTTTGAAAATGAAATTTATACTGTTTATGAATACATGTGAAAACTTAATGAAAGGAATATATAACAGGAATAAGAAAGATAGGATAGGGTATGAAGCTAGGGTTTTGAGGTGGTGGTGTTACAGAGTGAAGCCCACACGACGTTCAACATTCTAGGCTCTTTCTCCACGCTGTCTTCTTCTTTTACCTTCTCCAAGAAATTCAAATCATTTTGTCTTTGAATTTACTCTTCTTCTTGTTTTTTTCCAATAATACTTCTGTTTTATCAAGTACTTGATTGATATACATACATGATTCTTTTCTGTTTTTTCTTGTTGAAACTTGAAACAAACCTCGCAATTATTCTGTTCTCGAAAACTTTTTTTTACATAGGTCCTAATGAAAAGACATCTTAACAATTTATTTTACAAACTCATTTTATTTTGCTAAAATCTGTATAATTATTAGTATTTCAATTGAATCTTCTTAATAAACAAGTTTGCGCGCAGGGTTACTGATTTGCTAGTCTCAAATATTTCAGTCCTTATTATAGTAAATATTTATAAATATTTTTTGTTAAACTTTTTCATTTAGTTTGTTCAATAATAACTAATTATAAATCATATACTTATTTTTTCCATCAAACTCCTAATTTATTATTTAAGCTCGATGTGGTTTTGTAGTACAAATCTCTATGATACGTTTTTGTTATCTGAATCTGACGTTGTATTTTCAGAACAAAGATGATAAACTATAGAGAAATTTAGAAATCAAATATTTATAAACATATGTATATAGCAATGTATATCATGCATAAACGAACTTATAAATATGTATATGTGAACTGTATATACTTTGAAGCATAATTTTTTCGTTTTTGCCACTTCTACGGTTTATTCTAGATTCGATCTCTTCATGTAGCTTATGAACTCTTTTCATTTTTATCCAATATATTTGTATGATGTAGAAGCGGATCACGTACTATAAAAATTGAAATAGATGATGAAATTGTAAACAAAAAAATAGATGATCTCGCCATGGTTTATTTAGTAAATTAGAAGACGGAATTCTCCGTTCAAACAGACCAATGAACATGTTCAGCCAATTTAATGGGAGGCATAACTAAAATTTAAATATTGCCGAAAAAGAAGAAGAATGTATCAGGAACATACGGAATATACATGTTATGAATCATGTTTTATACACTGAAAAAGTGATAATTGATAAACATCTTACAAAAGCAGAAATAATATACTAACTATGAACTGAACCTGATAATTATCACGGTCCAATACTAAATAACAAAAATACATTTTTTGCATCTGTTGATATAATATGCCGAGTTTGTGCTTAAACTGTTGGACCATAATATGTCCTCATTTCTGGGTGAAGAATTATATGTTAAGAAACCATTGTTAGGAGAAAACTATAACCATTACCTTTAAAGTGAAGTCAGTTTTCATGTTCGTAAAGCCTCTGGAAAGTTAAAATCATTTACTTCTTGACAAGCATGGCTAATCAAAAACCAAACAGTTAGTTAATTTGGCTTTAATTAGTGTGCTTAAATTTTTTGGATAAACATTAGTTATACAAAATTAAATGAAACGTACATAGTACTCCATCCATTCAGAAGAATACATATTTTAAAGTTCTCATACAAATTAACAAAACATATTAAATTTAAGTTATAAATGCATTGTTTTTAATGTCTAACTAGTTCTTATAACTTATAGCTAATATAAATGGGAAAATTGCCAAAAATGACTCAAAACTTGATTTGAAATGCAAAAGTAAACCCAAACTTGAATCAAATGCAAAAGTAACCTAAAAGGCTATTGAAATTACAACCAGCCCCTTGTGAACAAACAAGAAAAACAAATTTTGTTTTACGTTTCTAACCCTCGCAAGTCTTCTGTCCAGACGACTTTCAAGTAAGTCTTCTGGAAAACTTACTTGAAAGTTGTCTAGTATAGTTCTTCTTAAAAATATATTAATTTAAAAAAAATATTTTGATAAGTGAAAAATTGAAATCATGTAATTAACATTTGTTTTAAAATATATAAATTAATATAAACAAAAGTTAAATTTTTTCAGCATATATGAGTGAAAATAGTGAGTTTAAATATTTTCGCTTAAATATTTTAATTTCCCGCCAAAAATATTTTGGTTTCCCTCTAAGTATATTAAATCTTCTGGATGACTTACTTGTAAGTCGTCTATCTTCTGTACGACTTACATGTAAGTCATCCTAATATTCCCGCTTAAATATTTTAGTTTCCCGCTAAAAATATTTTGGTTTCCCTCTAAGTATATTAAGTCTTCTGGACGACTTACTTGTAAGTCGTCTATCTTCTGGACGACTTACATGTAAGTCGTCTATCTTCTGGACGACTTACAAGTAAGTCTTCTATCTGGACGACTTACTGGTAAGTTGTCTGGCCGACTTACAAGTAAGTCGTCCAGAAGATAGACGACTTACTTGTAAGTCGTCCAGATAGAAGACTTACCAATAAGTTGTCCAGATAGAAGACTTACCAGTAAGTCGTCCAGATAAAAGACTTACCAGTAAGTCGTCCAGATAGAAGACGTATCAGTAAGTTGTCTAAGTCTTCCAGACAACTTATTTGTAAGTCGTCTTGACCAGAAGACTTACAAGTAAGTCTTCTACAGCCAGACAACTTACATGTAAGTCTTCTACGCGAACAGATCTGGAAAATTTTCAATTTAATACCATAAACTAGTGAGATGACTTCCTTAGCACACACAGTTTTCTACAACCACCCAGAACCTGAAACGAAGGTAACCCACCAAGAATAGTATGCTTGAATAACTCTATTAACCATAAAATTTTTGCAATCAAAAGCTTGAGTTTTTTGGATGAATTTGGAGACAAAGTGAAAGAGATGTTGTTTTTAGTTCATAACAACTGAGAAAGAGAGTGTGTAAATCAATTTTAGATGCATTAAGAGCTTCAAATTGGTTGTTCATGGTGGTTGGGATATTGATGGCAATGGCAATCTTGTAAATACTTGAAGATGACAAGGTTGACAGAGTAAAAAAAGCTATTTTCGAAAAAAAAAATTAATGGCATTTTTGTAAATAATGTGAACATGTGGGATGAATATGACAAAAGAAAAATAAAAGAGAAGTAGAGGTTAGTTTTGCATTTAACTTTGAGTTTTGAGTCAAATTTGCAAAAAGCCCAATATAAATACCTTAAACATAACTAATTTTATTAAAATTTATAATTTACCATTATTAATTAATAAAAAAGAATTAAAAATGTATCTTTTAAAAACAAATATTTAAAAAAACATGATTTTTTTTCTAACACAGAAAGTATATACTTTAGAGTTTCATACAAATTAATATAATACATATTAAGTTTAGATTGTAATTGTATTGTTTTGTGTTTAATAACTTATTCTTATCACTTTTGCCTAACAGGAATGCAGTAAATATAATTAATTTTATTAAATTTTACCGTTATTAATTAATCTCTCAGTTTCAATTTAGTTATTGTTGTAGCAGCACAAAATTTTAATTTCTATCGTTTAACTAATTTCAATGCACTTTCAACTCATATTAATTGAAATGTTGTTAAGTTTATAAATAATGATGTTTTATTTAGAAAAAAATGTAAAATTAAATATTTTTTTAATTTATATGCATAAACCTAAAAATGTTTTGATGTTCCTTATGGAAATTCACAAATCTTGATATAAGCTCAACCTACCATCCTCATCATATGGCCAAACAAAAGAGACAAATCGTTCTTAGGGCAATATGTTAAAGTGTTTGGTTGGTGATAATGTCAAATTGTGGGACTCATTATTCTGAAAAGCATAGTTTGCTCACAATCATGCTATTAATAGGATTACAAAGTTCAGTCCATTCCGTATCATTTATGGTTACATTCCAAGAGGACCAGTGGATCTTAATGTTGTTCTAGACGCGACAAGGAATCATGGCCAAGCAATCGATTTTGTGGCTGATTTATCAATCATACATGCCCTAGTTCATGATAATTAGCAAGTGTTTTCGGCAAAGTATAAATAAAAAATCAAGAGTTTTTGGCCTAGTGATAAAGGAATTACAGTTGGAGTCCGCTCTGGGTTCGAGTCGCTTTGGCCACTTTCCCGTCTATAACCGTACGTACCCAGATGGAAAGCTTCGTGGAGATTAGTCTGGACTTACCGCCTGATATCCCCTTGGTTAACAAAAAAAAAAGTATAAATAAGACATTGATCGTCATGACCTAATGTATGCTTTGTTATTGGAAATCACGTTTGGGCTGTCTTGAAGAATGATCGTTGTTCTCCCTGAGAAGTATAATAGGCTCAAGGTCGAAAAATTGGGCCATTGGAAATGATCAATTATTGTGTCAAGCTTCCGCCTCATGTTCATTGTTCAAACGTGTTCAACGTCAACCATCTAGTTCCTATATCACACACGACGATGCTGAAGATTCGAGTTTCAATAGTTCTCTAACTCATGTGACGTGATGAAATGTAGTCTATTTTAGTTTGGCTTTGACTTTTTTTTTTTTTGTTCTTCTACTTTCGTATTTTCTTTTACATGATAAACAGGAAATAGTAAGATTTATTTTTTCACATTAAGAACGAATTTTTATCATTAGCTATAAATAAGAATAATTCTTTAGCTCGTGAGGATACAATTTATTTATTATTATCAAAGAAGCTTTGTTTTCTTAATCTCTTGTTTTCGACTAGAACTTTGTTCTCGACAAGCTCAACATCGTGTTATTTGTTTGGGAATTTTTATACTAAACAATCGAATATACAACTTTTTAATTGGTTACTACATTAGTTACTAAGTCAACAATAACTTCAGTAAGTTTTCTAAAAGACATGAGAATCCATTCATCATTAGAAGAGTAAAGCACATACTTTTCTGCTCTAAGATTCGACGAAATGTAGATGTTCCGATATTTTTTTTAAAACATATAGTCAACAGTGTAACAAATATGCAATAATGCAAATATGAAATGGTGACGTGAGATGAGGTATGTCTTATGGAAGCAAATATGAAATATAATCTAAATTGGTTTGCTTGTATGTGGAAGTGCTAGTGCTTGCACATGTATGTATACTATAGATAATATATGTAGTATTAATTAATTATAGTTATATGTGTTTTATATAAAAGCATAAGAAATAACTGAATAAGTAAACATCAGTTTGTGGTCACACGCATGGGTTGTCTCTGGTCCCTTCGCGTTTTACCTTTTCACGTTTGTGGCCATTTGTAGCCTTCTCTGACCATGTTTATCAGCGTCTCTTATAATGAGGTTCTTAACTAAATTTGACTCTTTTTTTTTTTTAATTTTTTTTTGTTAAGAGACGGCTCTTAAGACTCTTATTTAAGAGACGTCTCTTAGGTTTTTTTAGTTAAAAGTTAAGAAACGTATTTTAGAAAAGTTAAGAACCTCTGCTAAAAGACCCTCAATGAACCTGCTTTTATTATGTCACCTTTTTACATATCTTATTATATACTCCTATGAGTGTGTTTTCACTTTCTTAATATTTAAGGTTATTTAAAGTGAGAATGCACATTTTTAATAGAAAAAAAGTTTGGTTACGATTTGTGAACATTAACCCGGGCGGTGGGTGCTCTTTTAGGGCTTTGATCATCATGACGCCATGCTTCCATTCATTACGTCTTTAAAATATTTCTCATATATAAACATAAATGTTTAAGTTTGCACATAAACATAATATATCTTTTATAAATGTTTTGCGAATATAAATTTGTAGATTAAGTTAGGTCATACTGCATAGATTACAAGAGATAATTTAATCTATAACATATTCAGAGCTTTGGACTAACTTGTAATTGTATTCATGATCAAGCCACATACTATGATTCTCCTTTCGCAAGACCCTTTTTATGATTTATCTGAAATAAACGTTTCTAGTTTCTTTTTTATTGGAACGATTTTTTGTTCTTTTCAAAATTCACCTGTTTGATAAGGTTTTTGTTGGACTAACAATCCCTTGTGGATTTAAAAAGGCCATAGGAAATTTGGGCCACTAATTCAATTTGGGTTAGCTTGTTATTTCGGGAGTTGATCGATTATACGTACCCATCTAGTATCTTAATCTGTGGGTGCAAAAACTAGTACAATTTTTAGAAGTTTAATAAAATTCTGTTTTCTCTAATTTTCCACCATTCAACGTGGAAATATTTGTCTAATCAATCCTATTGAGAAAACATAAAAATTGAATTAGAAGAAAATAAGTGAAATGAAAATACGAAATACTTATGATTTTTTATTAAATTATCTTCCATGCATATAATATTATCCATCGTTTTTTCTTTGTTTTCTATATGTATTATTGTATTAAATATCTAATATCAAAGCGAAAAGGTAGAGACTTTATTTCTGAAAAATTGTAAAAATAAATCTTAAAATAAGATATGAATTGAGTTATATACGTGACTTCTAACAAAATCAGAATATATACTACAGTACAGCCTGTTTTTAACTAGGGCCAAATCAACGAGTACATCAAAGAAAAAGAACAAAATTGGATGATTAGCCAGCTATGTACCTTTGGCATTTTCAAGAATATCAATTACACTTTTCCAAATAACTCGATTTTTTTTTCAAATAATCTAAAACCTAAACTGTGTAAAACTATCAGTTGTAGCAAGTGTTTCTTAGAGTTGCATATGTTAAAAAAATCGTTTTATATTTAATACGATATCATAATTATTTAGCTTATTAGCTAGATACAATATTATAGAGTATTCTTACCCCAAACTTATGTCTATAATTTCCTCAAATCTTTTCTGACATCAATTAGAAAAGCAATATTCAAATATTAAAAAACATTTAATTTTGAAAGGTACTTTTACTTATTTTATGCTCAATTTTTTTCTTTGGCGGTGATACATTTAATATTGTATTTCCCAATCCGAAATAATACAAACTCCAAAAAACATTATTTTTATTCCTATTTTCGGCAAGCGTGAACCGGGGGATTAACTCAAAATGCCCTATACCCCCATAAAACTATTTTTACTACACTCTCTCTATTCTCACTACCCTTTTATCCTTGTCTTCCCCAATTTAACCTTTCATTATAATTATTTTTTTTAATTAAATAAACTAACTTCCCACTATAAAATTTCAACTACCAACCCCACTCACAATATTAACCAATTAAATTATTCAACTTTTTTTTTTCTTCTTCTTCCCTCTACTCTCGTGCACCTTTTTTTGTGCTCTACTATTAATGAAAATTTAACTCAAAAAATAGGTGTTCTTATCTGTTTTTTATTTGTTTTTTTATAAATGTCATTAAAATAAAGTTTCTGTCATTGGTAATAAAAAATGTAAGATTTGATGTAAATTTCAAGATTTTAAAAACGTTTTCTTTTAATTGTATTTGGAGTTTCAAATTCATTTTTTTGTCTTTTTGATAATTTCTTTTGTAGAATATCATTAAAATGAAGTATATATCATGGGTACATAATAATGTAAGATTAGATATAAATTCAGAGAGATTAAAAATAAATTTAAAAATTGTGTGTAGGTTTAAACTTTGTTGAACAAAAAAAGATTAAACTTTGTTTATAAGAGACTACGTGTGTTGTGGTATAGTAGGATTTTTAAATGATTGTAAATCTCATAGTTTGTGATATAATTAAATTAATATTGTCGTAAAAAAATACTAAAAATTATTAAAATATTAATTACTAAAATACAGTTTTACCCGTATATTTAACACAAGTTCAAAATTAGTAAAAAAATTCTCACTTTATATATTTATTTTAAGATTAATTTTATAAATATTAAAATAGTAAAGCAAATTACTTAAATAATATTTCAAAAATCAATTATCATAAAAGGGTAAATATTTTTCGTTTAAACCTTCCAATTTAAACTTGTGACAAAAAACTTTTATTTTTTATTTTGATATTTATATTTATGATTAGATTAAAAAATTTATAGAAATTATAGAATAATAAATATATTGTTAATTCCTCGTATGTCCGATTGGGTTATACCAGAAGATGTTAGAGCAAATAAAATACTTCCTCTAGATTTTGAAAAGAAAAAAGGAAAACCACAACAAACAAGATTTCTATCAGTAGGAGAATCCCGTGGAAGAGGAAAAAGAGGCAAAAGGGGATCTAGAGAGAGTTCCAGAGGGACAGGCAGAGCCAGAGGAGGAGGTATGGCATCATATTTTGAATGTGGAAGTGGTTCGGGTACTACCTAGGATTTACTCGGTTTGGACTACTTGATATTACTAGTATTATTATGTGCAAGTTGGACTACTAGGTTTTACTGGTTTTACTATGTGTAATTGGGACTACTTGGTTTTACTGGGATTATTATGCCTAATTTGGACTACTTGATATTACTAGGATTATTATGTGCAAGTTGGACTACTAGGTTTTACTGGTTTTACTATGTGCAATTTGAAACCGATATATGTTACTAGATAAATTGTTTATGATGTTAATTTAGACTAATTTCAATGATTATTTTCAATTCAAAGGCTATGTATATAATAAATATATAAAATAGACTATTTTTGATGATTATTTTCAATAGTTTAAGAAAATCTTATCGATTTCCCAAAAAACTTCCTTAACTTTCATTGTTAGTGTGTGAATGGTTAGGTAATAGTAAAGAGAATTTCACAAAATATGTATTTCTGGTAAGATGTTTATGTAAATGTTTTCTTTAACAATAAGAATAATGTAAAATCCTTAGTTCTACTGCCAAATCTTCCATTGTGAGATGGTTTTACTAGAAAAACTTAAAAAATTGCCAAAGTTTTACTATGTGTAAGGTAGTTTTACTACTAACTTGAGATTACTACAGGAATTACTAAGTGTTAAATATAATATTAAAATACATATGACGGCTGCACGTTTTACATGTGAAATGCATTATTTTAAAATATTTTTTAATATTTTTTTTAAAAAAATGTATTTTAACGTTTTACATATGTTTTAATTCTTTGAACATGGTTTTACTAATAAAACTTAAAATTTGCCAAAATATTACTAAAACCCAAAAAGAGAATCCAGACCATGAGGATCAAATATGAATGCAAGCTACTCATAGAAAGATTCATCACATCAAATAAAGTTTAAAATAAATGTAATAAGGTATTTTAGATTATATGTGATAATCCTTCTCCCCAAAAGATTTAATCCTACCAAACGAGTTTAGATTCTTCATAAGCACCACATAATTAGCGATGTAAAATCAAGAAATCTAGATTATAATAGTTAAGAAATGAAAGATTCTTTGGCAGTAACTGCACAAAACAAGAGAAATAACAATGTATCGAAGTCTTTGTTTCGATAAAATATGTAAACAACAAAAGTGACTAATCAATCACAGATTCATAGTGAACACTAAGGAGACCTTTGTCATAAATCACGTGAATTGTTAATGGCTTGGGATGCTATTCATAATCCACACGAAAATAAGATGTACGGGATGCATCAATCCTCCACAACCATTTGATCTTCAGCAGCAACCGCCGATTTCTCTACACGTACGCCGTCTGTCTTCCAATGGAAACGTCAGGGAAAAATCCTCCAAATCGCCACAACTCAAAACAGAATTTCTCCAAATGGCATATAAAGGGTCTTGATAGAGAAGAAGAGTCTCAGATGCCTTGATGTGATTTTTTGTGCTAGAGTGAGAGAAAGAACACAAGGTCTTACACTGCTCCTACCTTATCCGTTTGGGAAGCTTACGACTCGCCTTATTCGAAGAGCCTCCTAGCGGTATAGAGGAAGTCCCTGGCACTTGATGACCAAAGTATCAATGGAGTTGATCTTCACTCTTCATCATCTACGCATTGCATTGTTCAGGGCGTAACGTATCCAGAAAAAAATTAGGGAAAATCAAACAGAGAAACGGCTGGAAAAATCTTTGTCTTATATAAAGACTATGCTAATTCCTTGATTTTGTAGATTTTATTGTTGTTGTCTGCAGAAAAAAAAAGAGAAGAAGAAGAAACAGGGAAAGAAGATGATGGAGACGGCGAGAGAAAAAGAAGAGTGGACCCAAAAAATTTGTCTTAGGGCTTTTCCTTTTTTTGTTTAATTAAATGTATTATAATATTTATTTTCATATAATCTGATTGGATGATCCGACAAGGTGTGGTTGGGTCAGTAATTGGCTAAGTTCAGTAAGGGTTTTAAGGTCATTAGACACCTTTTCGATTTAAAGAAAAATGAAAAAGAAAATCAGTATTATAACAGGGGTATATTAGAAATTTTCAGAAGGGCTTGGGGCATTTTGGGTTAAAGTCCCGTGAACCGTCTCCCAGTCTCGTACTACTTTCAAGAGTAAAAAAAAAAAAAGAAATGAAAAAACGATTTAAAAAAAAAAAAGAATCTCCAAAACGGAATATTCCAGCGAATCATCACGGCAAAGCGCAACCGCGACGAGAGAAACCCAGCCGCGACCTATCCCTATCGAACTCAAACAAGAACCCTTGCTGCATCAAGTTCCCGATCACCGAGAATCCCACCTTAGGGTTCACCGCTTGAATCGCCAGACACTGAACATTCTCCTCCGTCTCGATGAAGTAATTCCTCGGCGGCGGAACGAACACGGCCCCGCCGGCGAACTCGAGTTTCAACCTCGGCACAAACTTCTCCGGTTTCGCAACGCCGGAGACGTTGACGCACAGATCGAATCCCGGAGTCAGCTCCGCCGCGATCGGGAGCCGGATCCGTCGTCTAACGGCCGCGATCACCAATCTGTAAGCCGGATCGGCTAGGAACGCGAGGGTAGTGCCGGAGTCCACGACGGTTCCGCCGTTACCTGAACCGTCGATCTCCCAAACGGAGGGATGGATCCGTAACTTCGCGCCGTTGACGGAGATTGATTTCAAGCGGACGTAGTAAAACGTCGGCGAGAACGGATTCGTGAGGAGCGGAGTGAACAGAAGCTTCGATCTAACTCCGCCGCCGCCATCGCCGTCGCCGATCGTGAGATAACTCGTCGGCGGAGGAGAGAGAGTGTAATCCATTAAGCAGTAAGAAAACTTGTTACCGAAACGACGGCCCAACTGAGAAGCAAAGGAAATTGGGCCGCGGCCCAAGCCCATAACTCCATGAGCTCCATTAAAACTCTCACCCGAGACGCCTTGACCCGAGATCCGAAACCCGCATCCGAAAGCGACGCTTTTTAGATACGCCTCTCTACCGGAGCTCGTCTTCAACGTCGTCGTTTCGGTAGCGAATAAACCGGAAGTTAATGAACCGTCCGCGTAAGCGTACTCGTAATGACACGTGGAGTGGATCCTGGTACGGTTACATTTCGGAGCTTGAACCGGTTCGGGTACGAGTCGACAAAGCGGGTCGTAGCAATGAGTGGGAGAGAACGTGGAGGAGTGGCGAGGGAAGAAGACGGTGGCCGGAGAATGGTGAGAGCAGTTCCGACAAGCTGAGCATTTCACCCAAACGAGGTCGCTTCCCGTATCGGCGATTAAGAGAAGCGACTGAGGCGGTTGGCCGATTCGGAGATCCACGAAGTACTGACCCGACCCGGCAGAAGCTCCGGAGCTTACCGGGGATTTAACGAATGGGATGGGTTTACGGCGGAGAGAGAGGAAATGGAGACGGCGAGTGTCTAAAGCGAGAGCTTGCGTGGGAGAAGGTAACGGAGATTTACGTAGTAACGGAAGCTTTAGGTACACGTCATCACTCACGGCGGCGAGGTTCGCCGGCGGGAGGAGGAATAGAGAAAGTAAAGAGCAGAAGATGGTAAGATGGAACATTGAGAGAGACTGAAGGAAAGAGTTTTTGGATGTCTTTGTTTTGTAAGAGATGAAGAAGAAAGACCGTATGTATAATATACGGTTTGTATACGTGTATAGTATACGATCTTGTCTGTTTGTGGTCGAGTACAATGGAACGTGAAGACAGAAAGATTTATGTTTTGGGGGCAATCAAAAGAAAGCTTTGGCTTTTGCAATAAACTCTTAGCTGTCTAAATGTGTCTTTGCAAGTGCTTTTGTTCCTTTCTTTCACTTCAAATTTTTATTTTACTTTACTATTTTAAAACTTAAGGAGTGTGATGGTTCTAAACACTGATGTTTTTTTTTAGTAATTAAAAAGGTTACATCTATAGTTGTCTTCTATGATTGTAATCTATAGTCTTTAGATCCGTGAATTTTTTTCATTTGTTATATAAATGGTCGGATGATATAAATGATTATTATGAAAATACTTAATAATTACGCAATACAATAATAATAAATGTAGATCTTGTTTGGACGTGAAAAGTACTATACACATGAAATGGACCCTGTTTTATTAGGTGGTGGCAGAACTCAGAAGTACTTAATTTTGCAAAAGTAAAAACTTGCTAATTTTGTATATGATTAAATAATAACAAAATATGTTACTATTACTTGTTGTTTTTTTTTAACAACTATTACTTGTTGTTATATGCTAAAAATCTAGTGAATCAACTTTTGATTTTTGTACATTATTAGACTTGGAAACAAGTTATAACCTATAAAATATTGTAATAAATATATATAATAAAAACGAAATACATTAAAGAGTGAGGAAGATTCGGGCGACACTTTGCATGGCTGCACATGATATGGATCATGTGACTTTAAAGACAAAACCACATTATTTTATCTTTTACAGTAGTTTGGGAGATTACAAATTTATTGCAAAATATTTGCAATTTGCATCAATATCTTTTACATATAATCTATAAGTTCTAACTGTAGTATAAATCATTCTCAATGTGACAAGTATGTGATACATTGCTATAGAAAGACAGAATAAAATGTAAAAATAATAAACTCAGTTTACAGATTCTTCAATGTTATTACTTCTAAGTTCTTCAAATGCTTTCATGCTTTCTGCATCAAACCCTCCAGCAAACTGAAATGTTATCCATAGATCATAGAACAAACATTATCATATATTCATAAGACTCTTAAGTTCTCTTGTCTGAATGGAGTGTATGTTGTCTTACTTGCTGGACTCTAAATGCGAACACCTTGGGGAAGCAAAAACTCTCTATTAGGATTGTTATCAGATCCACTTTACCAAACGTTGTAATGGCTACGGACTCGCTTGCGTTTTTAACCATCAAAGGCTCTAAAGGACCTCTCTGTTATTCATGCTCACGCTAACTCTTCTTGGTGATCCTCTGTAGAATCATCTTGAAGGAGATGACAAAACACTTTATCTTTACTTTTTCCCCACCTCTTAAGCTTCTCAATCAACCTTAGCTTTTACTAAAATTATTGAACCTACTTGTGGAACTATCCATTCAAGCGTTATCGAAATCATCGCTTCCAGGAGATGAAGTTGGAGAGAAGTTGCTATCTACATCTCCTTGGCCACGTTCAGAGCTAGCATACTCTAGCATCAACTGTTTATAGCTTTAGCTTGGGACTTGGGGCTTAGGTTCTTGCCTTAGTCACGAGAAGAGACTTTACCAGGGTGTCTGATAGTTTCTTAACTCATAACGTAAGCATGCATTGACCGACAACTTTTCTAGTCATATAATAACTTTTCTATGATATTCTAATTCTCTTTCTTATATAAAGTCCATTAAACCAACAAACCAAACTCTACAGCTGATACATAGAACTAAAATCATCCAGCATTCAATTAATATATAGGAAATTTTTACCCCAAAAAATCCAATAAATTATGTCATCCCAATGTTTTGGATAACTTAGGTTTCAAGTTAGTTACAACAACAATTATAGTCGGGGGCCACAATAGATTCAAATCTTAACAAGTAACTGCCATTAACTTGCAATGTCCATTCACATATAATAGTTATGTAACACATAAATATACAATCACCATAGGCCAAATCAGATTTCATACGACTAATTCAGCCGACTCATGCAATCAAATAAGATTTCATTGCATCACAGGCATCACACAAATATCAAGTAAGGTGGAAGCCCCCTTTGTCCACTAATTTGACCAATGGTTCATTAATGCTTCTACACCAATAGGTCTGAGGTTTCAATTCCCGGAGAAGAAAAAATATGCAAAATAATAGAGAAAAAGCTTACAAGAGATCTTTAGCATGACACAAGGATAACCGTTAGGAATGGAACCACGGCTCTGGGTGATGCAGTCATGCTTGAATCTTCATAAGGCATGTAGAATTATCGGCTATAATATCGTATATGTAATGTTTGTATTAGCATAATTAACCAGTGTTGAAAAAAACATCAAGTATGAAACATACTTCCTCTTTTCAGAAAGAGTGGCCTTCTCTCATCTTTTTCTTGTTATATAAAGAATACCACTTTAAATTTCTAATGCAATTTATACATATTTTAAGATTTATAGTAATTGAAAAATGCATTGATCTTATTAAAAATTATCATCTTAAACAATATTGGTTGAATAGTTGTAATTATTAAGATCATAAATACATTTAAATCATTTGTTGATTGTCGTCGTTTTATTGAAATCCTTTTTCATAATAAAGAGATAAGGAACTGAAATCATTGTTAAGAGAAGATTGTTCTCTTTTTTCACGGGAGATATCTGTTGATTATCGCCGTTGAATTTCAATGCGCAAAATATCGGTGCTTCTTCTGCATCTCTAAAAGCTTGTTCCGCCTCATCTAATTTCTTCTTTTTGAAGTAATTCAAACCTGAGATTAAGAATTGAGAACTCTTGGAGTAAAGTTTAAGGCAATCTTCCAACGCCTTCTTACTAATGCTACTCTTATATTTCCTCTCTTTTATAATCTTCTCCATAATTTTTTTTACGCTCGTTAAGTATGATATGGCGTTATTTGCTCCTACCAGGATCAAATCATGGATACTTCTCGCTTTCTGGCTTTCCGGATTCTCTTTGAGAGATGTAATGCAATCATTTTCGAAATTTGGCCACTGGCTTACCAAACCTGTAAACTTTGGAACTTCCTTGCAAGATTTTTGAATCAGATCATCTGCCACTTTGTTGGCCGTGCAACTATTGAAGAGAAGAACAAACGTAGCGAGGTTCATCAACATTTTCATTGTGTACTTTTTCTGAGTCGTATAATGGTAACTTGTGATCCCATTTAAAAGCAAAAAAAAAAATGCTAAGAAGAGAATAACCACATCTTTTTTTAGATTGCTCATGTGTCGCTTCGCCACTCCACTTGCTTCGTTGCCTTTTTTCTTGGGTCAATCTGAGTTTGTGGCTCTATTTATTTCCTTATTATAAAAGTTATTTTATATGCCTCGTCACTAAATTCCTTGAAAGTGATAAATAGTTTGCTTTTAAAAGTTTAAAGTAAATACTAAGAGATAGGTTTTGATATCTCTAAAAATGATTTGAAAGGAAATAAGGTGAATGTAAGAAAATAAGTTCAAAGAAAAATTGTAGCATCATGATTTCTGGTATATGTGGAAAGGGTTAAGAGAATTGATTTGGATACCTATATCATTAGAATCTCTAGTATATATAATGAGTCAGTTTTGGCTCTCCTAAATGTGTCCACCTCAGCATTGGTGGGTCCCATTTGAGAAAAAAATCTGTGTAATCACTAATTAAGCTATACAAAAATCTGTGTAATCACCAATTAAACTATAATTGAAATGGGATTCGTAATAGAAACTAAAGAAACGGGCCGTTTGCCTTTCACGCATTATATCATGTAGAGGAGGCCCATTTAACATGTATGATTATGTAAGTTACAAATGTTTGTTCTCCTTCGACCCGTAAGACCATGATAATCGGTAGGTGGGATGGGGTTTCTTAGAGGTGGGAAGGAGGTATCTCCTTAAACCTCTACATCTCCCCATCTTTAAACACTTGATCATTAGTGTGGTCTCGATTCATATCACCTCCGTAAACCCTCCTTATAAATACTTTACTTGATCTGAAAAAAGCTCATCGATTCTTTTCCCATGCTTAGCTTCTAACAAATTCTCAGATCATGTCACCGAATACCAAAAAGAAACGCAAAGGAGATTTCTCTCTCTCGAAAACTCTGATTCTCTCATCCATACGATGTAACGATATGTATCTTTCGTTTTGTTTTGAACAAAATTTACAAACTCTTGAGCTGCGTTTTTTTTTGTAGAACTCTGCGAGACTAACTGTTCCTGAGGTGCAACTGTGGCTTGCTCGACCGCAAAGGCAGTAGAGTGGGATGCAAAGTGGCAACAACAAAGTGGCATTCCCTCACGCCCCTTAAGGCAGTTGACGACATGCCAATGATGATGGAAAAAGGAGTTGTGATGTAGACATGAGTTTTGGGAAATGGTCGAATTGTGTCTTCTTTTAAACTGTCCTAATGGATTTAACTATTTTGTATGATTTTCAAAATAAAAATAGTTTTCTGTTGTTTTTTTTTCCCATCGAGCTACTTTCGCTAGAGAGAGGTTGGTTTGTCTCTATTGAGATTGTGTTCTTGTCGGTATCTCTAAATGAAGATTACACACGCTGAATAGCTGCCACAAACTCTTATAACATGTCCGAACTCAAAGATGAATTAACATCAGTATATTAATAGATCTGATGGCTGTTAATATTGTTTGGGAAATAGATTGGCTGCAGAAAACAATCCACCCTATATCCACAGAAATTTCAGTAAAATAATCATAAATTCACTAATGTTAAAAAAAAAAGATTTCTAATCGAGATGTAGAACAAAATTCATGAATGAATAATAGCAATATCATCCTCTGATCAAAATAAGCTTTTTCATACTATTTCTTCTGCATGTGTTTGAATGAGTACACGCAGATGTAATAGTTCTTGAATCATTATGAACCAGGAACCTTGAGTTTGCCATGTAAGAAAATAGTGTATTGAAGACTAAAAATATTCAGTAAAAAAGGACTAAAATATTCAAAATATTTGGCTAAAACATTATTAAATTGTGTATACCTGTTCAAAATAGATAAAACCATCTTAGACAGACCACACCATGGTCATGCCAATTTCATAAGTTAAAGTATGTGGACCTATCATTTTTTCTAACCCACTTTTTTTTCATTTACATGTAATCTACAATAAGCGTCTGATGTTTAAAATAAATATTAATTTTAATAATAATATGTATCTATTGAATATTTTTAAATTAAACGTTGTACATATGTTATCAATATATACAAAATCCATACTTTATATTTGTACAACACATATTTATTGATATTTCATCAAATGCAATTATCGTCAAACTTTTTCTTTTGGATGATAATTCAGCGTAAGTAAATAAATTACAGGTTCATTTTGGATTGGGGGTAGCGAATAGAACTAATGGGAACTACCTTAATAAACCCATAGGGCATGTGGAATTGACTTATAGGAAAATGATGTCTAACTAAAATCCTCATTTGCTCCGCCCTTTCGTTTGCACAAAATGACACCCCCAAACCTATTTTAGTTTTGTCGATTATTTAATTTATTTAATAATATGATGATGATGATGATGATGATGATGATGATAACACTCGCTTCTAAGTGCACCCCATAACAAAGAACAACTTATAAGCTCTATATCTCATAGTTTATACCTTATGGATCATGTAAAAGTTAACTTGCTTTCAAATTAAGAGTGCGTGTTTTCTGATTTTATCAAAAAATATTTGATAGAATCAACACATAAATTTATATAGATATTTAAAAGATTATGATTGCTGATGTAAATGTAACAATTGTTGTCATCATTCACTTACTCAAAGATCCACCTATCTAGGTCACCATGCATCTGATGTCAAAAGCCAAGATCACGTAATCACTATAGATATTCTCTTATTTTCCACACACACAAAATTCAATTCGATAATATATATCTACAATGAAAAAAAAAGTTCACCTCTTTTTTTTTCAAACACACGAGCATTCGTTAAACTTTTCGAGTTATTGGATCTTTATATTTATTTGTCAAGCCTATGGTTGGTTCTCTACAAAGTTACAACAGTCGGACACCTTTTCAGATAAAGAACATTGAACTAACATATGGAGTCATCGATTCTCCTCCAGCTACCTCGAATAAGAATGATTTTTTTGATCTTATTGGTTCGTAATTCTTGGACCAGTCACATAATCTTGAATCAGAAGTTTTAAAACAAGGAATGGCATGATGCAATGACTGAAGCATCCCAATGGGTTTTACCAAAATGTCTTTGCTACTAATTTGTATTAATCGTCATCTTTTGTCACGTCTCAGAACCACAAAACTATGGAACGATTCTTAGCATAATATGGCAGAAGATGTACTCCGTCACCAGAGATGAGTCCTACAAATAGGGATGTTAATGTGGGGTAAAATAATCCAGCCCAGCCCAACCCACAAATAACCCGACCTAAATTGTACCCAACCCGCGAAAACTCAGAACATCAAGGTTTGAATCCAAACCCAAAAAATAACCCAGTAGGGTATAAGTTTATCCATGAGTACCCAAATTACTATTTTATTTGTTTTAAAAAATCATATAGAATATTATTATCATTAACGTGAGTTTTAATATTTAAATAAAAAATTTCAGTTTTGATGGAAAACTTTTTTTTATGGAAAATTAGTTTTATCGATTTTGGCAGAAAACTTGTTTTTTGCGGTTTTGACGGAAAACACATTTTGGCGGGAAAACCCGTTTTTGCAGTTTTGGCGGAAAACTCGTTTTGACGGGAAAACTCATTTTGCGGTTTTGGCGGGAAAACCCGTTTTTGCGATTTAGGCGGGAAAACCCGTTTTTGCGATTTTGGCGGGAAAACTCGTTTTCATAGTTTAGCAGGAAAACCCGTTTTCACGGTCTTGGCGGGAAAACCCGTTTTTGTGGTTTTGACGGGAAAACTCGTTTTTGCGGTTTTAGCGGAAAAAAACTCGTTTTTGCGGTTTTGGCGGGAAAGCCTGTTTTTGCGGTTTTGGCGGGAAAACCTGTTTTGCGTATTTGGCGGAAAAACCCGTTTTTGCGATTTTGGCGGGAAAACCCATTTTTATAGTTTAGCGGAAAACCCCGTTTTGGTGGGAAAATCCGTTTTTGCGGTTTTGGCGGAAAAACTCGTTTTTTGCGGTTTTGGCGGGAAAACTTGTTTTTGCGGTTTTGGCGGGAAAACCCGTTTTTGCGATTTTGGCGGGAAAACTTGTTTTCATAGTTTGGCGGAAAGCCTCATCTTGGTGGGAAAACTCGTTTTTGCGGGTTTGGCGGAAAAACTCGTTTTTGCGGTTTTGGCGAAAAAATTGTTTTTTTGCGGAAAACCCGTTTTGGCGGGAAAACTCATTTTTACAGTTTTGGTGGGAAAACTCGTTTTTGCAAAAGACCTAATTTTCTGATTTTGGCGAAAAAACTCGTTTTTACGGTTTTGACAGAAAAACTCATTTTTCAATTTTTGCGTAAAAACTTATTTTTCAATTTTGACGGATAAATTACATTTTTATGGTTTGGGTCAAAAATGATTTTATGGTTTTATTTAAAAAATAAATAATATTTTCTTAGTGAAAGGGTTAAATAGGAAAAACACAACTTTATATTAATTAAACTCATGGGTACCCATTACACATTTGTATTTACTCAACATAATATGAGTTTTAAAAACTTTTACCTATATTTGACCCAACTAAATTTAGATGGATAAAAACCCAACCCATTATTGATGGATTGAGTAAACCCACGGGTAATTACCCATATTAACATTTCTACCCACAATTCTCTAACCTTCAGCTAACCTCAATGAACTACATCATTACACACTCATCAATATAGACTACAAAAACAACAACTACATAAAGACTACATCACCTGCAAAGATTTACAAAGACCAACAACTACGTTTTACCAAAAGAAAAGAGAGCAACAACTACGTCCACGACCCCGCGCTTGCGCGGGGCTAAGTCCCTAGTGATGCACCCCAGTACATGGAACCAGCCCAGCATGGTGATCAGGACGAGCAGATCAGTCCAACTGTGGTTCACCCTTCCAACCGTACCAGATCAATGAACAGTGCCGTTTACAGAATCAACCCGCGTACATCTGGAAATGACCTAAGGCTGGAACGACGACCTAATGAACGAATTGACTGTCCCACAGCAAGTCTTTCCCGACCCATTCGACATTCTAAGACCAATAGTCAAGCCAGAACTCAAGATCAACGAGTGGAACCTGAGTTAGGACACAACACTTCACTTCTGACCCGTTTGGTACGTACCGCATGTCCCGATGGACATGAACATGACTTTTCCGACCAGTTTGAAGATTTCATGATGATCGATCATTCTAATCTCTCTAAAGCAAGGATACTTAAGCTCTCTGAAGATTTGGTTCAACTAAAGTTGTCATCCGTTCACAAAAGTTCATCAATCAACCACACGGACATACCACAGTAGTTTCAAACTATTTGAGCTAAAAATGGTTTTGGTCAACTAAGTGTGCAAGAACTTGAGTGGTTTTAGTTATTTTTTCTGCTTCGCGATTGTCATTCCAAAATTTGACCCCCTTCATGTTTTAATGGAAAAGAGAATTATATACATACAAAAAGTGAAGGAACAACAGGTTTCTCCATTTGGCAAAGAAAGATTGTTCGTCTTCCAAGTATCAAAGAAAATATATGTTGTTTCATGTTATAGTAATTTAATTTATTTTAAAACAATAACGCAAACAAAATCTTGGATAGATAGGCATAAATAAAAATGTCAAAGAAAAAGTTTTGCTGTTTCATGTGAAATAAACTAACTCTATTTATAAAAATATCGCAGTTTGTTTTTTTGATGAGTTAATTTTTAGTAAAGATATATATGTAAGTAATGTTTCAATAACAAAGATAAGGAAATAGATATCAAAATTTTGGCAATAATTAAAAATAAAATGACAAATCTACTAATAAAACAATAAATTTTTGCCATATAAATAATCTTCTTTTCAGTAAAAACCCGTCCTAGTATCGTACTTAACGTACATCTAAACCTAAACACACAAACATATATCTAACCTTATAGCATTGGTCATAGGCTCAAATCAATGTTTGAAATTACACTAGGCGTAACATGCGTGGTGAATCCAAACCAAATGCCGAATGAGTTAATTGTATATTATACGGAAATTAAGCGAAGATATTTTTTTTTGATATTTTATATAGAAACCGGTATATATATTAACTTTGTCGAATAAACATAACGATGTTATGTAATCAAGTGGTCCGGGACTCTTCGTTAGTGCTTGCATGACACAAGCTGGAGACATGTATAACTCTGTTATAATCCTTTTAAAGCTTTTAGGTTAGTGAAAGGCAAAAACACGATCCTACTCTCATCCTTAGCTTATTTTCTGCAATTTTGCAGACCTAATATCTCGTTTTTCTTCAGTTTTTTTTCGCGACTCATCTTTTTCCAAGTTATTTTTGTAGGTTTAACTCCTATCTATAGATCTGCATACATACTGATTTCCACTTGCAAACTTTGATTTTTACAAGTTTTTTCAGAAGAACGCCTAGATACACCCGATTAACACCTATTAACCATGGTCACCTTCAGATTTGGATTTAATCGGGCAAGTATTAGGTTACGCGGGTGAATTTTAGAACGTGGACTAAAATATACAACGCAAGGCTTTAGGCGCCAGCATATTTAACTGTTACGGGCATGTAATCAGATCACTTTGGTGTAGTGGTCTGTATATGTGCCCATTAGGACCTACAAGTGCAAGTTAGAGTCTCATCCAATTTTTGTTTTTGTTTTTGTTTTCTATAAGGACAATAAGTAAAAATATTTGAGCCTATAATTTAATAATTTTTTAAAAACAATTTTAGTTTCTTCATATGTGTGTCTATATTATAATAATTTTGAAAGCACACGTTAAATAATAACTAATCATTTTCTTTAACTTTTTATTTGTCATCTTTGAACTGAAATTTAATAACAAAAGATCAAGAGTTCAACACACAATCATCACATCCGATATTAGGATGAATTGATCAGAAGACAGACTACGAAGAGCCTTAACTACGGCGGATACCAACCGGGGCCACAAGCCAACATTTTCAAAACATTAAAAGTTTAAAACAAAAGCATCAACAAAACCTTAAACATCGCAACCCAAATTCTTCACCAGAATCACACTTCTACGAAGTAGCATCAACATAGCCGCTAGAAGAGCCAAGAGCCTTAAAGGCACTATATGAATAAGCCAAACGAAGCAAGCAAGCAACAAGAACATAAGAACGAAATCATAGAAGGGCTAACCCATCCAAACCCAAACCAACCCCCAACTTGAGTGAAACCACAACAAGAACACCAAACCTCTGGAGATGACAAGAACCACTTACTTGAACCAGACCCAAACTAAAGGAACATACTCTTATCGCTTAAAACCTCTTCACCAGTGATACATCCCAGAATGGGGGTCTTCCAAATGATCTACTGAGGTTCCAATCGGTTCAATCCAGTTGTGGTCGAATGATCGATATTGCTGGAATCCGAGTAATAAGTCTGAAACAAATGCAAATGTAATGAGATGCGGTTTATACTAAGAACAAAATAAGATAAATAAACAAACTATATGATGTAATCACGCTGCTGGACATGTGTCACTCTCAGCATGATAAAGAGATGATCGAAGTGGATATGATGGAGCATGCTTGCTGGATGTGTATTACTCTCAAGATTGGCAAACAAATGGATGGAAGTGAGGGTGATTGAGGATGCCACAAGACTCTATGGACAGGAGCCTTGATAAGTCAAGATGCTATGGAGCTGATTCTCACAAAATTTAAAGACTTAAGACAATAGTTTGTAAGAAAACTAGAAAACAATATATTTCTTATTACTTTAAAGATGGTGTTGTTTACAATGGTGAAACGAAATGAGATTATATAGGGTCGACCTAGGATTCTTCTAACAGTCTAAAAATGACTAAAGGAAAGAAATAAACTCGAAATAAAAGTTTTGGAAGCAAAGCTTTGATGGCTCCAAACAATATAGTCGTTGCTTGATTTATGCTTTCTTCCAAAAGAGAAACTTGTGGGGGATTTATATCTTAATAGATTTTGGACGTGGCCATTATATTCAAGCCTTCTTGATTTATTCATTTGTCTCAAAAGAATGGAATATGGCCGTTGGTCTTGAGCAAGAATCAGTAGGAGCTTCTTTATGGCATTTAGTGTAGATGTTCCCGGATAATGAAAGTGAAGGGAAAGGAAGATCCGTCTGATCCTCTGTTTTATGGTGCATCTAAGGACTTATTTTATACATTCTGGATGGTCTATATTTTCTCCTGTCTTCCAAATAAAGGTTTGCTTCGAGCCAAATCGAATTGGTTGACAACTTTCCCCAATTGATGTCGGTTTGGCCGGTTTTGGGAAATTGATTATATCTTGGTTTTTCCATGACCAATCCTTCTGATTTCGGTCATTATGGAAATCTAATAACCCCCTATTGAATCCCATGTTTGATTTTGGATAAGGCCGCTTCGTGGTTGGACATAACTTCACTTCTAAAGGCTGAGACTCGCAACCGGATTGGTTGGGAAACCTCTATTTTATAAAATTCATAACTTCTTGTTCTGTGAATATGTTCTTGAAATTTCAAGCCTAAGTACTTCCTTCATGAGTAATATTTCTTTTAAATCTGGTTTCACTCCAAAAGATTTTCTGGTTGTTGAAATATTCTCCTTGGACTGAACCTCTGTCTCTGGAACCTCTCACTGGTTGGTATGGACAGTTTGGTGAGACTCTGGCCGAGCTGCTGGTTTGATGGACGCATCATTCCCTCACATTTGTAAAGGTTTTGACTTAAAAACTGGATAAGCTGCACCAAGATATAGTAAGTCAGCTTTTACTGTCTTTTGAGATTCCAAAGCCTTACCTCAATATTGTTTCAGTTTGGGGATGTATTGTGCATCTGGTGGCTCTTCTTTAAAAAGATGTGAAAGGATCAAGCTTCTGCTATAGTTATGGCCATTTCATATTTTCTGTAGTGGGTGGTCCTTCAAATTTTTAGTGGCCACGTTTATGGTCTTCCTTGGAGTTGATTCTCCTAGCAACAAAAGATGATTCGATAGGATCTCTTTGAAGCTTTCTTCTTTGCAACTTGAAATAATCTCAACATTCAGTACAAAAACCAAGTGAATTATATCTAGTATTGGATATTTATTAACAGGAGGTATTAAGGTCGGATTAACCTTGTAGGCATCAGCAAGTTGAAGAATTATTTTCTTCTTTGGACAACTCTTGTAGTTTGTCGGTTCTTCTTCCAACTTAGGACCTTCTTCTTGTCTAATTCCTGGATCAAAAATTTCTGGCCAAGACAAGAACATTATATCTGTGGTTGAAGATTTATAAATAGAATATGTAAAGTTCATACTTACTTTGATTGCATCAAAATATTGAAGTATGATTTGCCTTTTACTTCTAGTTTATTCTTCATTCTGTTTTGCATAAGTAAGGCTGGTTGTGTGCCTTTCTGGAAAAGTCTAATCTCTTAATATATACTCTTCTTCCTTTGATAATCCTGGATCAAAACATAAGAAGAAAAAACAAGTGCATTATATCTGAGTTTAAAACTATGGGAACAAATTGCATAAAACTTAAACTCACAAAGTGTTCTTCAACTAGTTGGAAAGCTTTCTGTTGGGCAGTGTGATCTCGTGGGGTTCCTGCACATATTTCACTTCCTATTGGGAAATACAAGTATATTAATCCTGTCATGGAATCATTAAGAACATTCTGGTTTAAAGTGAAGCTTACCATAGGCTTTGATACTTGAACAAGGTATTGTGCAGTTTTTGGTTTCCACTTGCTGTGTGGATCATGAATGAAATCTTGTCCTGATCCTTTTCTTGGGACAAGCATTGGACTCTCTTTTATCCTCCCTGTACCATGAATATACACGTTTAAACCAGCATCTAAAGGTGATGTTAAACACTTACCTTTGCTTTGATACTTTGATTACTGGTTTTGCTTCTTTAAGCAACTTTAGTGGCACCATGTCTTGGGATTTCTTCTGGTCCATCACAAAGACTACGTTTGGTAGTTCATCTCCCTTTAGTTTCTGCGCCTCAGTGCCTGTTACAAGACGTTTTGACAAAGAAAAATGCATGACACTAGAATTGGGAACCAATAAATCAGCTTGAAATAAACTATCACTCATTTTAGGTAATTCAGTTTTATATTCTTGTGAAGTTTCTTTCAATACTTTCTCTTTTGGACAAGTTACAACAAAGTGTTATTTTCTATGAAATTTATAACTAGCCTGCTCCACAAAATTAGAGTAAGAAGACTTACTTGGTGTTGTGTTGGTCGGATTGGACAACATGTATGTCCCTGAATTGGCCTCCTTAGGCAACATGTATGGCTTTGCGCATTGAGCTTCCTTCTGGTCCATTGGAAAGTATGTACCTGGTGACTTTTCTCCGTGGGTTCTAGTCTCCTTATGATCTGTACTAGTACTCTTGGACAAAGACAAGTGACTCATGCCAGTGGGAGATAATTTATACACCAATTTATCAACTATAGGACTTACCATAGCCTTTGCTTGAATTATCGGTTTGTCTGGTTTTTGGTTGGGCCTGCTCAACGTATCTTGACTGAAATTTTTATTCTTCTCTATGGCTTCTGGGACATAACCTTTCTGGTATAAGTAATGAAAAATGGTGTGGCCTTTGTTTGGCCGCATGATGCCTTGTGAAGGCAAGCCTCTTTGATCTTCTTGTACCACCACTCTTCTTGCATCTTTGGAAACATAAGATGGATACCTCCTTGGGTATAGTTCCTGGATTTCAGAACTTGTAAATTCTGGTGAAAACTCATGCCTTATGACTTCCTTAAGGTCTCTCCACGTTTTGATAGTTGATTCCTTGTAATACCTTCTATCATCTTCTTCTTGTACCCACCATTTAAAGGCATCTTTTCTAAGTTGATTAATGGCATAAGAAAGCCTCTCTTTTTTTATGGATGTTGTTGTAGTAGAACCATTCATCAAGGTTCCTCTCCCATCTTATATAGCCTCTTTTTCCTGAAAATGCAAAGAGTTCAATTTTATCAGCAAAAGAGTTATAATCAAAATGAGAATTAACAACATAAGGGTTAAGAGTTTGAGAAGTTGGATGTGGGTAGATCCTTGAAGGATCTGGTGGTTTGGGCTCGACATAGTTAGCCTCTGGTGCATCTCCAATTCTTCTTTCTCCTTTCTGTTGTCGTTGGCCTTGTGCCTTGTTTCTTTTCTCCAGCTGAGAAATCTGGCCTTTGATTGCTTGCAAGGTTGCCAATTGCTGGTTCAGTGTAGCCAGCTGAATTTTGATGTGTTCTTCTCCTACCATTGCTTCCTGAAAACACTCTCAAAGATCAAGGGAAGTTATAGGGAAGTTCTGGTTGTGCAAAGAACTTAGACTAAACAGAAAAATATGCAATGTTTGGACCGATATGAACTAAACGATGCAAAATTTATTTTTCTTTTGGTTTTCTTAATGCAAATTCTAAATGAAACAATATGAAATTATTATAAACAATATGTAAAGACAAATGAAATTCAAAACTAACAATGATATTTTTTTGAGTTTTTCTTATTATGCAAATGCAAATAATCGAAAATGGAAACAATTAACTATGCTTGAACCAAATGATATAAACTAAGCTAAATGATAACTTTTTTTTGGATGCAAGCAACAAAATGATGGAACAAGATGATAAGCACAAAATTAAAAGATTCAAATTGTTATCTTTTTTTTAATGCAAGATTTAAGCAAGAAACAAATATGGAATGCAGATTTTTCTTTACTTTTCTAAAATGGAAAGAAAAATCAAAATAAATGCAAACACATTTTTCTTTTATTTTTCTGACTAAAATGAATCAAAATAAATACAAAGTCGTCTCCTACCTCACTCTTTTTCTGATTTTCAATTTTGGATGAACAAAGAACAAATATGCAAAAACAGTTTTTATGTATTTTTTGTTTTATGAATGGAAAACAAATGCAAAACCAAATACGATGCAAGGATAGAATGGAAATGATTCAGGAGATTTGAGCTCTAATAGAAAATGATACATCCCAGAATGGGGGTCATCCAAATGATCTACTGAGGTTCCAATCGGTTCAATCGAGTTGTGGTCGAATGATCGATATTGTTGGAATCCGAGTTGTAAACCTAAAACAAATGAAAATGTAATTATATGCGGTTTATACTAAGAAAAAAATAAGATAAATAAAAAAAGGATATGATGGAAACAGGCTGCTGGATGTGTGTCACTCTCAGCCTGATCAAGAGATGATCGAAGTGGATGTGATGGAGCAAGCTTGCTGAGTCTGTATCACTCTCAAGCTTGGAAAACGAATGGGATGGAAGCAAGGGTGGATTGAGGATGCCACAAGACTATGGATAGGATCCTTGATATGTCAAGGTGATCTAGAGCTGATTCTAACAAACTCTAAAGACTTAAGACAATAGTTTTTTAAGAAAACTAGAAAACTGAATAATTCTTATTATTTTGAAGATGGTGTTGTTGACAATGGTTAAACGAAATCAGCTAATATAGGCTCAACCTAGGATACTTCTAACATTCTAAAAACTAGTAAAGTAAATAAACTCGAAATAAAAGTATTGGAAGTAAAGCATTGATGGCTCCAAAGAATATTGTTGTTGCTTGATTTGTGCTTTCTTCCAAAAGAGAAACTTGTGGGGGATTTGTACCTTGATAGTTTCTGGACGTGGCCATGATATTCAAACATTCCTGAATTACTCATTTGTCTCAAAATAATGGAATATGGCCGTTGGTCTTGAGCAAGAATCAGTAGAAGCTTCTTTATGGCATTTAGTATAGATGCTGCCGAATAAGGAAAGTGAAGGGGAAGGAAGATCCGCCCGATCCCCTGGTTTATGGTGCATATAAGGAACTTTTTTATACCTTGTGGATGGTCTATATTGTCTCCTGGATTCCAAATAAAGGTTTGGTTCTAGCCAAATCGAATTGGTTGGCAACTTTCCCCAGCCGGTTTTGGGAAATTGATTGTAACTTGGTTTTCCCATGACCAATCCTTCTGATTTCGGATGGTCTATATTGTCTCTTGTGGATGGTCTATACCTTGTGGATGGTCTATATTGTCTCTTTAAGCCCATGTTTGATTCTGGATAAGGCCACTTCGTGGTTGGACTGAACTTCACTTCTAAAGGCTGAGACTCGCATTTGGATGGGCTGGGGAACCTCGATTTTATATAATACATAAATTCTTGGTCCGTGAATATTTTTCTTGAAAATCCAAGCCTCAGTACTTCCTTGATGAGGAAGATTTTTTTTTTAATTGGTTTTACTCCAAACGAACTTCTGGTTGTTGAAATATTCACCTTGGACTGAACTTCTGTCGCTGGAACACTACAAGAAAACGCGAGCATAACGACCACGAATTACGACCACAAATGTGTGGTCATAAATTTACGTTTCTATTACGACTAACTTACGACCAAAAAACATTTCGACGTCATCTGGTCATAACTTTACTACTAAAACTTTTAGTCGTAAAGTGGACGTCTATTTACATTTGCTTTACTACCAAATTTGGATTTAGTCGTAATCTAGTCGTAAGTTTACGACTAACTTACATCTACTCCTGACATCCAATTGACAACCAAATTATGACTGTTGTAGTTGTACATTAGTAGTTATGTTATGACAAAACGTAAATTCGTTGTAATCTAGTTACTTACCAAAATCGAAATTTTCCCTATAAATATGATCTTCTCCCTCATTCTTAAGATGCACCAAAAAAACTGAAGAAGAGTGAAAAAATTTCGGGAAATATCTATGAGCTTCGGAGTTGGATGTATGCGCATAAAGATTCAACGGGAAGAGTAACAAACGAATTTCTCAACGAAACATAGATATTCATGTACCAGGCCGGACAAACGCCTCTCACACGGGAAACGGGTAAAATGTTCTATCCATGTCTTAAATGCAACAATACGAAGTTTTCTGCTAGTGAAACGGTCTGAAAACATATAGTAAATAGAGGATGTACTCCACATTACTATATCTGGTTTAACCACGGAGAGAGTGATAATAGGAATGAAGCTAGTAGTAGTAATCATGTTGTAAATGTTCGTAACAGAGAGCCACATGTGCCTTCTGAAAGCTACCATCAAGAGGATAATATGGTAGATCATGATAGGATGCATGATATGGTTATAGATGCATTTCGTGAAACAACAACATCAGTAATAGAGGAGGTAGAAAATGTAGAGGGGCCTAACTTGGATGCAAAAAGATTTTATGAAATGCTAGCAACAGCTAACGAGCCTATTTATGAAGGTTGTAGAGAAGGTATTTCTAAATTATCATTGGCAGCTAGGATGATGAATATCAAAACTGATCATAACTTACCTGAAGTTTGCATGGATGCATGGGCTGAGTTGTTTAAAGAGTATTTGCCTGAAGCTAATTTGTGTGCTGAATCCTATTATGAGATTCAAAAATTGGTTCATAGTCTTGGCTTACCTTCGGAGATGATTGATGTGTGTATAGACAACTATATGATATATTGGGGAGCCAATGCAGAATTGTTAGAGTGTAAATTTTGCAAGAAGCCACCATATAAATCGCAAGGACGTGGACGAAATAGGGTGCCGTACCAGCGGATGTGGTACTTACCTATTAAGGATAAACTGAAGAGATTATATCAATCTGAGAAGACGACAGCATCAATGAGATGACATGCAGAACATACTCAGAAAGAAGGCGAGATCAATCATACCTCTGATGCAAAAGCGTGGAAACACTTGAATTCGGTGTACCCTGATTTTGCAAGCAACCCCCACAATGTTTATTCTTGGGCTTTGCACAGATGGCTTTAGTCCATTTGGAATGTCGGGAAGACAATACTCGCTTTGGCCAGTCTTCTTGACACCATACAACCTTCCACCAAAGATGTGTATGGAAAAGAAATGCTTTTCATGAGTATATTGATACCTGGTCCTAAGCATCCAAAGAGGTCCCTCGATGTCTTTCTACAGCCTTTGATAGAAGAACTGAAGGAATTATGGTCAACAGGCGTGCAAACATATGATTGTTCAACAAGAACAAACTTTACAATGCGAGCAGTTCTTTTGTGGACCATTAGTGACTTTCCTGCATACGGGATGTTGTCAGGTTGGACGACGCATGGGAGGCTAGCTTGTCCTTACTGTATGGGAAGCACAGACGCATTTCAGCTGAAGAATGGTAGGAAGACGTCATGGTTTGATTGTCATCGGAGATTTCTTCCCATTAACCATCCGTACCGAAGGAACAAGAAATTGTTCCGGGCAAAAAGGGTTGTACGGGACACTGCTCCACCATATTTATCTGGAGAAGAAATCGAGAATGATATTGATTACTATGGTGGACTATACACAGTCACGAAAGGGGGTAATTGACATACTCTTGCAAATATGCCTGATGGTTACGGGACAGCATAATTGGCACAAGAAAAGTATATTTTGGGAACTTCCATTTTGAAAAAATCTACTTTTGCGCCACATTTCAGTTTGGAGGCTAATTGGTCGTAATCTTACTATTACTTTACGACTAAATGGGTATGACAGTGGATGCAAATTGGTCGTAACACTTTTCAAATTTTTTATAAATAGAGGCCATTTGGGTCCACAAAATTTAAAAAAAAAATTTTGTTTGATATATAGATTATCTTCCGCAAAAATCTATCAGATGCCTGAGGATTCCTCCTAAGAAACGAAATTTCGTTTCTTAGGATGAATCCTCAGCATCTGGTAGATTTTTCTGGAGACAAAATTGTATCAATCGAAATATTTGAACCGTTAAACCGAGGTTTATCAAAAGGTTTGATAAACCTCTTTAAACTTTTTCGTATTAAACTTGTGGTCCCTAGGTGGTCGTAACCTCTTTTAGTCCCCCTTTAGTCCCACTTTGGTCGTACAGACTAGTCTCTATCTAGTCGTAAATGATTTTGGACTCTAATTGGTCGTAAGTTTATGACCACTGAACTATTGTGAGTCCCAAGTTGGTCTTAATCTTACGACCACCTAACAACTATTAGTCTCAATGTGGTCGTAACATTACGACTACCTAACGACTTACGTAAAATTCTATATATACAACGCCTTGGCGAAGCAACTTGGTTGCTCTCTCACCTCTCTCTAACAACTCAAAAGCCACCCCAACAATTATGTTTTTTTTTCCTAGATTTAGGTGGTTATTTAGGTGATTAGATTAGGTTTGGAATTAGTTTAGGGTGGTAGTCGATTAAGATCATGTTATAATGAAATTAGTATATGTTTATAATTCTTTATAATTATATTAACATCTTTGTGTTTTTTAAATTTTTCAGATTGACGATATTGCAATGAGCGGTAGAAAGAGAATTAGGAACATGGCGTCCGCGTCCGTCGGGAACTCCTACGCTAGTACTTTTCTCGGACAGTCGTCGTCGAATCATGAAGGTTCGACCTCCGACACATCTTCATCGGGCCAAGGCACTGTCCCGGACAGCCAACTTCCACCGTATGTGCCTCCAGCGCCATCCGACCCAAACCCAGCTCCCTATTATCCGCAGTTCGTAGACGCGGCTGTATTCTTCCAATATGACGACCCGCCGCCACAGCATAACGATCAGCAAGCTCAACAACATCATGATCATCAGCCTCTACACCAGCATCCACAGCAGCAGCCTCAACAGTAGCAACCTCCTTATCAGCCTCAGGCTCCGCTTCCTGGAGGTGCTCCGCCTCCTGGAGGTGCTCCGCCTCCGGGTCCTGGAGCTGCTCCGTCTCCGGCACAGCCACATCCAGATTTGCTGGTGCAACCAAATCTTCTATATGCACGATATACAGTGGAAGACTTTCTACAGATGCCGGGCCTACAAGGTTTAGACATCATCGATCCCGATTGACCTGAAGACACATTTTGGTATGTCAATTAATTAATTGATTATTTATTTTAATATATATCCATTAATTTAATAAAATTAGGTCTAAATATATGTATGGTTTCAAATGTTGCAGGTTTTTTATAGACGGTTGTGTGGGACATAGCGTTGGTGATATCATCAGGGCAAACTTCCGGGAAGCGCATCCGAACTAGTCTCTTACACAGGAGCACGCTCGCATCACTTGGTTCAAGTGATTTGAGGTTAGTTTTAAATATTATTTTATTTATTACTGATTTAAATTTTATATATTAGTTTATCCAATATTTAATTAATAAATTTAATAATATTTTGTAGCAAAAATGGAATTGGTCCTTCGGTGTAAACGAAAAGGTTAAGAAGGGGTTCTATAAGAAGGCTCAGCAACGCCTAAAAAATATTGTTGGCGATTTGAAGGAAAGGTGGAGGGTTAAAGGGGATAATGCAAAAGAATCCTACCTTAGAAATGACGTTTGGAATGGCTTAAAGGCGTACTGGAATTTGCTTGACTCGATCGCGAGGTCTCTCAAATGCGCGACTGTCCGGATGACCCGTGATGCTGAAGGTAACTTGCCGGCACGTCATACTTCCGGACAGACTCCACACGCAGGGAGGGCTCTACAGATTGTAAGTCTTTACTTGATTTTTTTTTACTTTTTATTAAGTATTGAACGCCTCATGAGTTTAATTAATTGGATTTTTTTAATATAGGCTGCCAAAGAAGGAGCACCACCATCGCTGGCCCGACTTTACAAGGAAACACATTAGCATTTCGATGGCACTTTCTCGCATCATGTAGCAGAGAAGATCTACAACGATGTAGAGGCTCGAATCCAAGATGTGCAGACTCAGCTGACGCAAGCAAATCCAGAAGGTACACCGGTCCAGCTTTCCACCATCCAACAAGAAATTTTTTTTGAGGAGGTAACGTATTTGATTTTAAAAATTTCTGTTTATATAGAATTTTAGATTTTTAATTCAGTGAATAAAATTAATTTATTCTTTGAAGGTTATCCCAAAGAAATGCGGACGTTTAATTGGGATCGGAACTGTCAACGATGTCCCAAGGGCGAGAGCTGAACACACTGCAAGAAGGGAAGAAGAGTCCTCTCTTCGGAGGGATTTGGCAGCAGCCTTCTGGGATCTCATGATAGAGTCAACCCCCAACCTCAACCCGGATGTTGCCGCTGCGTGGCAGAATCTACGTGGGAGCTTAAACCCAGGGTCCACTCCAGAAGAGCAGGTGGAATTAGAGAGACCTGCGGATCAGACTAGTTCTGATCTCTTGCACGAGATCAACCTAAACAATTAATTCGGTTTATTTTTTTTTGTATTTAGAATGTATATTATGAATATTATTAGGTTTATTATGAATATTATTAGGTTTATTGATCTTCACTATATATTTTCTTTTCAAATATCAAATTTTTAAGAATTTAAAAATAAATAATTTAAATACTTTAATTAACCAAAAATATTTCTTAAAAATTAACTGTTTGGTCGTACATTAGTCTCAAACTTACGACCAATGAACCTCTACTGAAGATGTAATGTAGTCGTAAGCTTACGACCACATTACATCTATTTAGATGTTCATTGGTCGTTGAAGTGAAACCGCCTTACGACTCATATGTACGTCTACTTTACGACCACATTTTGTACGTTTCGTTTACGACTAGGGATATTAGTCGTAAAGGTACGACTACTTTACGACCAACGCTTCTGGTCGTACCTTACGACCACATTACGTCTATATGTGTATTACGACTAGTGGTTAACGACCAAACGGATTTGGTAGTAATTTGGTTGTAATGTTCCATTTACGACCAAATTACTACCAATTCCGTAGTCGTTATGTCCCTGTATTCTTGTAGTAGAACCTCTACACTGGTTGGTATGGACAGTTTGGTGAGACTCTGGCCGAGCTGCTGGTTTGATGGCCGCATCAACCAATGAAAACCATAAGATGTTTAAGACCAATCCTATAGCCGAGATAACACTGGTGTTAAGTTAATCGTTATCGTTACATACAATTGTTTCGAGAGTATACTAGAAAACAAGTCTTTCTTATTTTTATTGTAAAATTTCACCTCTAACTCCAATCGAGATGAAACAAGAGTCAATTAGATCAAGACGAAGCGAGGTTGATGGCGACAAGGAGAATTAGGCATGGTTGCCTGCTGGTTGATGAGGATGAGCCAGAGTTGTCGCCTGTTGGCGACGAGACGCGGAGAAGATGGTATGATCACCAGCTAGAGACGAGGACAACCTTGAGTCGTCAACTGCTCGAGAGGAGACGCGGAGAAGACGGTCTCGTCACCAGCTGGCGACAAGACGCAGAGAAGATGGTCTTGTCACCGGCTGGCGACAAGACGCAGAGAAGACAGTCTCGTCGCCAGCTGGCAACAAAGACTTGCCCGAGTTGCTGCCTGCTTCGACGAGACGAGGAGAAGATGGTCCCGTCGCCAGCTAGCGAAGAGGACGAGCTGGAGTCGTCGCTTGCTGGCAATGAGATATGGAAAAGATGGTCTCACCGCCATCTGGCGACGAGGACGAGATAGAGCCATCGTCCGCTGGCGACGAGACATGGAGAGGGTGGTCTGGTTGTCTTATGTCGACGAGGAAGAGTTGGTGTGTTCGCCCGTTGCGGGTGAGGAAGGAGCGTGGCCACCCCCTGGGTGCGAGGAATAAGCATGACCGCCCGCTGGGTGTTAGCGTGACCACCCACTAGGTGGCAGCGTGACCGCCCGCTGGGTGCCAGCGTGACCGCCCGCTGGGTGCCAGCGTGACCGCCCGCTGGGTGCCAGCGTGACCGCCCGCTGGGTGCCAGCGTGACCGCCCGCTGGGTGCCAGCGTGACCGCCCGCTGGCTGCCAGAGTGCCCGCCTGCTGGCTGCCAGCGTGACCGCCCGGCCAGCGTGACCGCCCGCTGGCTGCCAGCGTGACCGCCCGCTGGCTGCCAGCGTGACCGCCCGCTGGCTGCCAGCGTGACCGCCCGCTGGCTGCCAGCGTGACCGCCCGCTGGCTGCCAGCGTGACCGCCCGCTGGCTGCCAGCGTGACCGCCCGCTGGCTGCCAGCATGACCGCCCGCTGGCTGTGTGAAGGAGTGTGGCCGCCCGCTGGCTGTGTGAAGGAGTGTGGCCGCCCGCTCTCTGACAGCATGATGTCAAGCCTATACGGAGATGAGATGCACTGTGAGGCGATGAAAGAGTGTTGGCCCATTTGTTGATTGCTTTGTGTACTTTTGGAACCATTTTGTTTGTTTTATGATAGGTTTTCCGTAAATATTTTCCAAAATTTTTTTAATGAAAGGTTATCTCATAGATTATACTATGATGTTTTTTTTTGCGGAAACTTTCAGAATTTTGTTTGACGGAAGATTATTTCGTAAAATTTGCCATTTATCGCAAATTTCATAAATATCTCATTTGTTGATTGCTTCGTCTACTTTTGAAACCATTTAGTTTGTTTTATCATAGGTTTTCCGTAAATATTTTCCGAAATTTTTTTAATGAAAGATTATCTCATAGATTACTATGATGTTTTTTTTTTGCGGAAACTTTTAGAATTTTGTTTGATAGAAGATTATTTCGTAAATTTTGCCATTTATCACAAAACCTTCCACAAGAACATTTCTCCGATCCTTTCATGCTTGGATAGAAACTCTTTTTATTCCTTGTCTGAGATGAAATATACAAAGTTCTTTCTCGTATCCTTATGGAAATTGGTTTGGCTTATACTGTATAGTTTCTTTGACATTTCTAGCTAATATTTGCTTAAGGCACAATTTCTCGAAGGATTTTAGCAGTTGATTTTTCCATGTCCGAGTTTTACCCCAAAAGAAACTAGCGTTATGTTAGGGGATTTTTTGTAGGATCATTGTGAGAACTACAGAACAATAGATAAATTTTGTAGACAAGTAAGAATCGAGACCAAAGAGATGTTTATTGATTGAATGAGCAGAAAATACAACGTTTAGTGTATAAATTATAGTTCTAGCCACATAGCTCTAATCTTTTAGTCTCTGAATGTCGATCCCTTGTTATAGGGTTTGGGCCTCCGTTATACAGTCGAGTATGTCAGTTTGGTAGGTTGGACTCTTCAATATTCTAAATATCGAAGAATCCCCTTAACTTCAATTTTAACCAGAGGCAGGGGTTGTAGCCGGATCTTCTCCCAGCGGGAACCTTGAGGCCGGAGGCCTGGAGGATTCTCATACCAGAGTATTTTTCCCAACATTCCCCACTATTTCTCGATTTCGTTATCGAAGTCAGGAGATAACATGTGCACTTGAGTCAGCCGGAGTTGCTCCATCTCAGCAGGTCCCCTTGAGCAGGAAATCACTCCAGTAATTCAGCTTTTCAAGGTTCTTCTTAGGCCTGAATTGTATTCGAACATGGAGGAGAGACAATATCCTAATGATAGACCGGGGTCTTAATAGATATTCCCAGGCTCTGGACCTGTTTGAAGGTGATCTTGCAGGGTTTGGGACCCTGATCTTGCATTTCAGTGAACAACAAGATTCTTTTGCAGGGCTTGTAACCTGATGCAATTTTCTCCTAGTGATGCGAGATCTGACGGAGATGAATTATTTTATGCTTCAATGAACGTTAATATTTACCTGTCGGGTTCAGCATACCTAGACCTGGAGCAGGACCTTGGAGGAATGGGAAAGTTCAATGGGGTTTCCTCATTTTTCCGCTTGGGAAAGGAGTTTTTACTTTTACGCCGATATCTCTATAAGATGGTATTTAGGAAGGATCAGGCGATTTCCAATTCTTTCTCGAGAATATCCCTTTTTTCTTTAAGGGGATATGATTTTCCTTTTTCGGAAAGAGTGCTTCTGTCTCCGCGGTTTCTGAAAATGTTATCTTTCCTTTTTGTCTTGGTCGAGGAGGCTAAATATCGCTTATAAATATACCTCTCATGACGACGATGGATCCAACTTTCTTTAGAATCGTGCGTCCACAACTTAGTAGAATGAATAGCCGATCTAACCTTTCTGCTTTTCCGGCTTCGTTTGTGGGTGTTCGCATGAGACCTCATTGCCTCTTTGGAGACCCTTTCTCGTCCCCCGTGCTATCTCAGGGAGTGGTTCCAGAGGCCGTTAATGAGGCAGTCCCGATGGCCCCTTAGAGGCAGCAGCGTTTTCGATTGCTTGACGATGATGGGTGGCTCGCTCCGAGATTCAAGATGAAGAACGGATAGAAATTCAGGGGAAATATACGATCCCTACGTCGGTTGAACTGAGGTGTCCTACTGAATTTGAACGCGTCCAGATGGAGGAACCAATGAAGTAGCCGTTTTTGAGGCATACCTGGAGGCAGGCTTTAGGGGTGGCATCCAATCTTTGGTAGCCTAAGTTTCATATTATTTCAGTTTCTCTACTTCCCAGCTTACTCTGTTGACATAGCGAACGCTGATCGCTATCGAGGTGTTGAGAGAATTCCATGGCATAAAGTTTGGGGTGCACGAGATTTTGTATCCCTACTACTTCACCCCCTTGGCTAACAATAAAGGATACTACCATATTTGTTCTCGGCATGGTGTGCCTTTACGAGAGGAGCCATCGAGGGGCGCCATGGGAAATTATCCCTTTGGGACCGATGGAACAGACGAAACATATTTATGAAAGTCGACGAGGCATCCAGATTTCCTTTGTTTTGACGGACCGTCGATAAGCTCTTCGTTGATCCTTTTTAGAATAATGCCTATTGTTGGGCCCAAATATGGCCCGTTAGCTGAAATTAGCGGATCAATCAAAACAGGCCTAATAACGGGCCACGCGTGTACTGTCATTTCAAAGGAGAATGGAGCTCACCTAAGGACGGAGGCTGCTTCCAAGGATTTCGATAAAAGAGGTCACGAGAAAGAGGTCACGAGGAAGAGGTCCGGCTTCTCTCGCAGGAAACCTAATAAAACAGCCTAGGGTACGAGGATAGAGACGTATGATTCGGTCAAAAGGAAGCTGTTGGAAATCCCTCAGTTTACGGAGGCGATCTCGGAGACTAATCAGGAGAAGTTAAAACGTGACCTGAGGCTATTTAAAGGAGGAGGAAACGAAGAGAAAGGGGGACTTTTTGGGACGAACTTTCACATATATTATCATTCAAAATCATCTAGAGATTACTTGGTATTCATCTTAATCATCTTTGTAATCCTTATTCGTCAATACAATATTATTCATTCTTTAAGTTCTAAAAGGATTCAGCCCACGATTGTCTTTTCCCCAATCTAAACCTAACCTAAACTAGAGAGTGAGTTTTACCCCTCACACCTATCTGTAGTTTTTTTAACCGACGTGCATTTCTTGTTTCAGCCGTGTTGCATCCTGTGTCCTTTAATGGGAGAGCAGCAGTGAAGCTGGCGATGGAAATCCCTAGACAGTCGACGACTGACATTTTTTTGGTAAGCCGGGAGGCTTTACGTCACAGCCATATTTGGGGTAAGTTTCTTTCCTGTACTTTCAACAAAGGTTTGTACCTTCTATTTCCATATTCTGATATACACTTTTTAGGGAACACTTTCAGACCCTCCGTGTCTGTCGGCCGTTTACAACGAGTACCACAAGGCTAAAATGTGGAGGAGACATCCCTATCCTCCGCTTACGTTGAGGATGGATCCAACGGTTTCTTCAGCTATCAACTTCTCTTCTTTCTCGATAGAAATCAAGATGGTTCTAACAATCGGGAGACAACTAGCAGGGTATAAATACTCTAAACAAATCACCATCAAATTAAATCTAGTCTTAACACACAAAAAGTACTCTTTCCAATAGAGATCAGGTGTGGTACTTAGGGATCGAATCCACAGAGAGCAATGACACACAATAGATTTCTTATTTCTAAAGATTAAGCTAGGTGAATATATATATATTAGTGGCAAACAAATAATTAAGGAAATATTCCTTAGCAGAAGTAGAGATGCAATATGGAAATATGCTAATGATGCAAAGACAAAAATATGCGAATATGGCAATATACTAATAACTTAACTATATGTAAAAGTAAATATGATAGATCTAGGGTTTCGAGCTTAATGGATTATAGGGAATAGGAATCACGGAATTGTAAATATTGTAAAACTCAAATATTAGTTATTCTGACCCTTTTAACTCCATCTTTCGTATGCGAGCAAAAGGAAAGACCATCGATCGATGGCTGAGGCATGATGTCGATCGACGGCTGAGGCATGTTGTAGATCTACGGCTGAGGCCTGATGTCGATCGACAGCTGAGGCCTAATGTCGATCAACGGTGAAATCAGAAGGAAGTGTGGATGAGATTTGATAAGTCGACCAGACTTATTAGACCAGCTCTCGCATGCGCCTAACAGCCTAGTTCAATGGAATATATTCTGGCACAAAACCTACTCTCGTAGTTGTCCATGTCCGATGATCGAGATCCTAGTTAGCTACTCTAGAATGAAAGCATGAAGAACAACTAAATAGATGGATATTAACTTAACCTAGCAATCCCACTTTTGGGTTAATCCATGATTGTTGTCATTCAACCCTAAATTTAGTTGATCACTACTCAAACATAATAAAGTAAGAAAAATAGTCTGAATATAATGCATAGATAAAATATTGGGGCTCCAATACAAATCTGCCTAAGGAGTTATGTATTTTCTCCCATAAAATCCTAAAACTTTTGAACTTTAATCTACCATGCACATTGTTTTTTCAGAACCCTTTGCATGCTCTCAATACATAAGCATGAATATGAAAACCCTAAAACTTAGGTTAAAACTCGTCAAGGGTATTTTCGTCATTTGTATTATAACTTGAGCTTTGAATCAGCTGTCTGCGAATTAGATGCCGATCGATGGCAAGTGTGCAAAATCGATGGACCTTGATCTTTAAACATCGGCCGACGCCAAGTTTGTGTCGTCGATCGACAAGAGTCTGTACTTCGACTCCTCAAATGGTCATCTACGGATTCTTCTCCTGTAAATGCTCCAAAAGGTCCAAGTATCTCCATATATCTCCAAAACATCATTGGACCTGTAAATACTCTAAAACATAGCCTAGACACACATAATACACCCTAAATATAGCCTATAACATGGCCTAAAACTGGTAATAAATAGGCTATATCAACTCCCCCAAACTTAACATTTTGCTTGTCCTCAGCAAACCAAGCTTGTGAAAAGGGTTTTGAAAAGTGGAGACTCACATAATGTCTAAATATAACTTTCACCCTACTTCGTTGCAACCACATCCTATCAAGTCACTCAAAGATAAACTTTATATACCCTATCCTAGTATAGCTACCAAATCCATTCTACCAACAACTTAGGAAATATTAGTCTGATTTACCCCTCTATTAATTTCATTTCTTTGTATAAAATACAAGTGGAGGCTTTACCTTGGGAGTATCGATCAAAGGCCACATGGACTCTTACCTCTGCAAGTATATGAACAACCAGGCACAAAGTCTTCTCTGATTTCTAATTTTCCCCTTTTGGCTTTGAATCGTTTTAGATCTCAAACTTAATGGACAATGATGCTGATACAATTTATCTTGCCATCTTATTTTCGATTTTCTCTTTCTTTTCTTTTCTTTATTTTTTCTTTTGCTTTTTCAGAAAAGTTGTAGGCGAATAGTGGGGTCATCGGTAATGTACCTACCCCTTGTTTCCAACAATGTGTGATCGTTCATTCGAATTAGAATAATGAGGTCATAGATAATGTACCTACCCCTCTGCATCTCGAAAAGTTATCTCAATCTTTTAAGCTTTTAGGTAGATGCTGAAGAGAACAGAGAGGGAATCAAAGGTGCAATGACTTGTACCTATAGACTTGCAGAAGGAATCCGATCGAGTGTATACCAAGCGCCAAAGAAAGCAAATAATGTCAGGATTAGTGTTGGAAATCAGCTTTGGTTTCTTCAAACCTTCTAAGCAAGTCTGATATAGTGGCAGGATGATCCACTTTGGTATCTCTAGTAATCTCTGCAAATAACCTTCTAATAATGGTGCTAAAGTATGGTTAGTCAATAATAAATCTTAATCATAATCTCCTTCTTGACTCAATATTTTTTTTTTTTGAAAAACTTATATATATATAGTAAATAAGACTCAAAACAAATCAAATAGCATTAGCGAACCCTTCCCAAACTTAAATTACACTGTCCCAAGTGTAATCTACTCCGAATTGGTCAGGAAAAATCAAATCATAAGTAAATAGCTAAAGTAGAGAACTCGATACCAGACTCTATAAAAGGGTGTCGAACGATGGTAGGCGTGTGGGGTCGATCGATGGTCGTGATCCATTTTCGACTGATGGTGCCTCTATAGTGTCGATCGATGGTGGACTCGAAAAATCTACAAAACGAAGTAAAACTCGAAATAAGTAATAGTATAACTTAAAATGAAATAAAAAACTTACTAAACAGTGGTTTGCCTCCCACTCAGCGCTTGGTTATAGTCTTAAGCTCGACGTTTGTGAACTCTCTGACTAGTAAGGAGGTGGATCAACACTTGGAAAACAAGTGTCTACATCTTCTTTGCTCTTCTGAAACTATGTACCAATAAATCTCCTCATTAGCTTATCTCCTCAGGTTTTCTTATTCTTTATAGCCTCCCTAGAAACTTCCATTGAATGCATTATCCTTTGTAGGAACTCAATACTGCCCTGTAGCATTCTAAGTCCGGCAGCTGTAGTCTCCAATATATCCTTCAAATGCTGAGAAATATCTTCCTTCATAAGGCTCTGAGAAAAAGCAATCTCATCGAACCTATCTTCCAATTGTATTTTTGCTGCGGTTTTCTGTCCGTTGGCTTCAGTGTCAATCGATGGCGTGATGTTGTCGTCAATCGATGCTAGTTCGGCTGTCCCAATCGCATGCCGTGTCTGAACAGTATCCAAGTCTTGCTTTATCTCTTCAATGCGTGTCGTCAGACTGGTGAGGCGGTTGTCTATAGGATAGTAAACGTCATCTAGCCTCCTGTAGAAATCACCCAGTGACATCTCTTGAGCTTTGTAGATCTCATGCACAATATCATCAATATCTGGTTTGCTGTATGTCTCTTAATTCTCCATAGCTATAGTGATCTTTGCTGCATGTTCTAGTAAACATATGTAGCTATACTAAAACATATTAGCTCTCTCTAAACTTGCTCTTATGTCTTCAGCTTGCACATTCACTATTCTTGCGTCTATAGCTCGTGCATTACCATTCTCATCTCTGTAGATGCCATACTCATATTTGTTTTCCCAGTGGAAAAGTCATTTTCCTTGAAAATCAAAAGCTCTCGTGCCTTGCTCAAAACGCCAATTGATCGATGGTGGTTGGATGTCATCAGTCGATTGTAGAGATATATATGTTTTGGAGGGACGAAGTTTTTGTACCTCCAGAAAGGTGCTATCGATCGATGCTCCCCGGATGTCGTCGATCGATCTAGGATGCCTGGAAGTGGATGGAATATCACGGATCGTCTTCTCGATCGATGCTGTAAGATGTGCGTCAATCGATGGCTGTTGCTGTTGTCCAAATGAAGTACTTGATCCATTAGCCATAACAAGGTAATCTGCTACATCTTCCTTAGATATATGTAGTATCCATCCATAAAGAGCCCATGCGCGTCTTTCTGGGTCTCGGAAAATTTCAAACTAATCTGATCTAAGATTACCAATATATGTATCTTCTGCTGCAAGTTTGCGGTCTTGTCCTTGTCCGATGTTGGTCGATGACCAAGAGATGCCGTCGATCGATGCTCGATTACTCACTCTCGCGTTCATAACCCAACCAGCTTCTTCTAATGCTAGATAGTCAGTCAGCTATTCCTTTCTATAATCTTTATAAGCATCACCATATCCTTGGTATCTTGGATTCATGTCGATCCATGGTGTATGGTGGCCATCGATCTAAGCTTGATAACCAGATTGTTTCCTGAAAATGTTTCAAGCTCCATTATCCATGGCAAGTATATGCTACATCTTCTCTCATGAAATTTAGTAATTCTCCATCATATCTCTTGCGTGACTGTCTAGATCTCTCATGATAACAAACTCATCTGGTTGTAGATAACCATATTCCTTCTCACGTTCTGCAGCTTTATTGAGTTCATACTCTTCTTCTAAACCAGTATCGATTGATGGAATAAGGGTACCATCGATCGATGCCGAATTCCCGAGTTGATGGGAAATATGAAAAACGCCTGCCTCTCCCATAGTTATACCGCGATACTTGATCATCTCTTCTTCTCTGTAATCTTTGTCGTACTCGAGGTAGGCTGGGTTGTAACCACCATCTGCGTGGCAGTTGTTGATCGGTTATGGAGCAGAGTTGCCGATCGATAATGAAGGGTGGGTATCGACGGATTGCTGAACTGCAAATGTGTCTATCGATTTTTGGGCTGGGTATCAATCGATGCTCCTTCTTCCGAGTCCTCATTGAATTCATAATCGCAGAAACATGTGGCCACAAGTTCTGCATCATTCCATTGTTCAATCAGGGTAGCCTTGCTCTTATTCTTCACAGGTACATAGAAAATATTTTGATCAATTAGAGATAGATACAACCTGATTAATTTCATATGGCATATAGCTCCTACAGTGACCATGAAAGCTCTTCCAAGTAACAAAGAAAAATTCCAATTGATCTGGATATCAATCACATGGAAGTCTATCGGGACTAAGACATCCTGAATTTGTAGTGGGAAATCTCTACAAATATCTCTGGAAGATAAAAGAATCACTCGAAGGCTCCACCCTGAATCTACTCTAGAGCGATCCACAAAGATAAAAGAACCAATGCAAGGCTCCACCCTCATGTTGAAATTTTCCGCCATAGCTTTGCTTATGATGCTTACGGATGATCCAGTGTCACATAGGGCATTGGAAAACTCGTGGTTTTTGATCAGGCATGGCACCACAAACTTCCCAAGATCACTTTTCTTCTTTAGAATGATCCTCTGTTTCTTCTTAGAATGCCCCTCGGTAGTTTCACCAACCATCATAGGCTCTGATGTACCCATCTTCTGCTCTGGAGTTGTTATACTCGTGACCTAAGGTGAATGAACCCGTTTTATTTCTGGGAACTGTCGATCGATTATAAGCGCAGCACGTCGAGCGATGTTCAAAGATTTCCTCGATTCTGCTAGTTCCACTGGGACCGTCGATCGATTCTCAGAATGTTGTGTCGATCGATGTCCGTGCGAACTGTCGAGCAGACTCGAATTTTCTATGAGGAGTCTTCCCTCTGGTAGCCTTTCTCTCTTCACTTCTACCCAAAAATCATCCTCCATTAAATGCATTGAGCGGGTGGTTTTGTCCAGCTTATGTTCTCTTCTCGATCTTTTGACCTGCTGCATTATCCAGATGACCATCGAGGTCATGCAGGAGTCCATTCTCATCCCTAGGCAATTTCAAAGTCGCAACCATCTGAACTCGTCTGCTGCTGTCGATCGATGCGGGTAGGGTGCTGTCAATCGTTGCTTTGTGATCAGTGTCGGTCAATGCTTGAGTTCTAATGACGTTCAATGATGTCCGTAAAGAAGTGTCGGTCGACGCGGAGTAGGTGTTGTCGATCGATGCTTGTCGTCTTTCCTTGCGGATCGTACGTTCGAGTCTGTTGGTATCAGAGAATATCAGTTCTTGTCCTTTATTTCTTCTGGTGTGTCTTTGCATACACCTGAAAAACAAAGAAAAAGAAAAATTAGTAACTTGAAAAGTAGTAACAAACCTAGACTAAATCCTAGAAATTAAATCTAATGGCGATCAGTGCTCCCCTACAAAGACGCCAAATTTGACGTGGTGTGTCTTTTATTGTTCTAGATGGGTATAAATATCCTAAACAAATCACGTCTTAACACAAAAACAATACTCTTGCCAATAGAGGTTAGGTGTAGTACTTAAAGATGGAATCCGCAGAGAGAAATAACACACAATAAATTTCTTATTTCTAAAGATTAAGTTAAGTAATATATATATTAGTGGAAAATAATCAATAAAGGAAATACTTCTTAGCAGAAGTAGAGATGCAATATGGAAATATGCTAATGTTGCAAATATGAAAATATGCGAATATGGAAATATGCTAATGATGCAAATATGAATATATGCGAATATGGAAATATGCTAATAAACTAACTAGATGTTAATGTAAATATGCTAGATCTAGGGTTCCAGGCTTAATAGATTATAGGGAATAGGAACCACGGAAATCTAAATATTCTAGAACTCAAATATTAACTGTTCTGACCCTTTTAACTTCAACTCTCGTATGCGAGCAAAAGGAAAGACCATCGATCAACGGTTGAGGCCTGATGTCGATCAACGGTGAAATCAGCAAGATGTGTGGACGAGATTTGATAAGTCCACCAGACTTATTAGACCAGCTCTCGCATGCGCCTAACAGCCTAGTTCAATGGAATCTATTCTGGCACAGAACCTACTCTCGTAGTTGTCCATGACCTATGATCAAGATCCTAGTTAGCTACTCTAGAATGCAAGCATGAAGCACAACTCAATTGATGGATATTAACTTAATCTAGAAATCCCACTTTTGGGCTAATCCGTGATTGCTGTCATTTAATCCTAAATCTAGTGAAACACTACTCATACATAATTAATGTAATAATTGTTGGGTTTAAAATCGGTTACGACGGAAACGACGTCCGAAACGTACCAGAAAATGCGCCCTTTGTGAAAAAGGGGTAATATATCGGAAAAAGGGGGATGGGAAAAATGAAAGCCAAGTCTCGGCTGAAATGATGTCAACACGATGAAATGACTAATAGACTCGATCATCCAACTCCACGGACGTAGAAGTTGTCCGAGCAAGACGTCCAACTCGTCGAGCGGACAAATCGAACCACAAGAACTGACCAAATCGCTCGTTCGGCAAGTTGAACCAAACCAACTCGCCGAACGCATAAATTGGGCAGCGTGGTTCAACCAAATCGCCCGTTCGGCGAGTTGGACAAGCCCAAATAGCCCAACTCGCCAAACGGGTGAGTTGGGTCAGACAAAGCAACCAACTCACTCGTTCGGCAAGTTGGACAAGCCTAACTCGCCAAACGGGCGATATATGTCGGAAAAAGCAACAAACTCACTCGTTCAGAGAGTTGGAGATGGCAACTCGCCAAACGGACGAGTTGTTTCGGAAGAAGTTACCAACTTGCCCGTTCGACAAGTTGGTCGGACAAAGCAACCAACTATGTTCGGCGAGTTGGATAAGTCCAACTCGCAAAACGGGTGAGTTAGGTCGGACAAAGCAAACAACTCGCCCGTTTTGTGAGTTGGTTCGGACAAAACTACTAACTCGCTGTTCGGCGAGTTGGACAAACCCAACTCGCCAAATGGGCGAGTTCGGTTGGACAAGACAACCAACTTGCCCATTTGGCGAGTTAGACAAGCCCAACTTGCTAAACGGACGAGTTAGGTAGCACATGCAATCCAACTCACCCGTTCGGAGAGTTGGATCAATAAACCCATTTTCACCTCTTCCTCATATCTCTCTCTTTCGAAACTTGATCATGCTTATCTTTGTTTCGTCTCTATCAAGATTGACGTTGGCACTTTACCGAGGGAACTCGTTTCCTCGTGGAAAGATCGGGCCGACCATGTGAGAAGATAACGGTTAACTAAACACCTGGAGTAACATGTCCCATACAAAAGATCTCAACGCTTGGACGACATCGTCTTAGGAATGCTCTTTTGATACAATCATAAAAACGCTTACGTTGAAAACGGCCCAAGAAAGTCTAAAACTCGGCTATAGGCCCACTAGCGATTTCATCCAAAATCGAGCTCAATCTTTATGACGGTTTATCTTTTATTTTGACGGAAGGGATAAATGTTAAGTTCAGAAGATAAATGTTAAGTTCGGAAGATAAATGTTAAGTTCGGAAAATAAATGTTAAGTTCGGAAGATAAATGTTAAGTTTTCGAAGATAATCATGAAGATCTAGGGAAAAAGGAATATTTCTGCGAAGCGATAAACTCGACAGAGGGCAGAATCGGAAAGAGTAAATCGTTTCTAGAGAAATATATAAGGACTCTGAGGATGAGGATGCAGAGGACACACAAAAATCTCTACTCAGAGCAAACATAGCACTTAGAGCATTTATGCAACTTTCCATTTTTGTTATTCGAGCTGCGACTTAACTAGGTTTTTGCAGTCTTAGGTTGTTAGAACTAGGGATCTCGCTGACAGCTCCCATAGCCAAGGCTTCTATCCTGTTGTAAACGCTCATACGCAAATTCGGAATACGACATCTATTTTCTCTCTTTTCGATTCTTACTTTATTTTCCTATCGTTACTTCGTATTCTGATTGATTGGCGTGTGGTTCAGCAGATATATGGGACATCTGGGAAACTAGGGTTTACACTACGTTCCCAATTCAACGGAAATCGACAGTGCGAATTTTGGTTCCCACAATTTTGAGCTAGAAGGAGGGGGGGGGGTACAGATCAATCTAACTCTCAGCCATCTACGGTCAAAGCATGTCAGATCTCAACAACCAACAGCCTCGTGACGACAACGTCGTCGACGAAAACATTGAAAACACTCCAGTGACGAAGTTAGGGCGATGAACTCACAAATCCACCACGCTACTAGCACTGCACCGGAGATCGACCTGCTGCTCGAAGAGGCTCTTAAAACACCATTTACTATCCGCATCACGGAAACTAGGGTTTCGGATCCTGGGAAGGTCAAAGTGATGCCATAAGACAAAACTACCGATCCTAAGGCACACCTACAGTCTTTTTAGGTCGTGATGGGTAGAGCCAGAATCAGAGAAAACGAGAGAGACACCGGTGAATGCCGCCTCTTCGTAGATAACCTCCGCGGAGTAGCACTATAATGGTTCTCTCGCCTTAGGTGGAACTCCATCGGGAGCTTCAGCCAGCTCGCCTAAAAATTCCTAAATCAATACTCGGTGTTCATAGATCGAGAAACCTCCGACGTGGACCTCTGGAGCTTATCCTAGGGAGAGAAAGACACTCTCTGCAACTTCATAAAACGATTCAAAACCGTCATGGTTAGAGTCAGCGGGATAAGAGACAAAGTCGCAATAGATGCACTTCGAAAATCGCTCTGGTTCAAGTTGAAGTTCAGAAAGTGGATAACTTTGGAAAAGCGGCGTAGAATCCACAATGCATTTCCCAAAGCCATGGATTACATCATCATTGAAGAAGAGATGAAGGTCTTGTTTCATAAATGGAAGCCAACGAAGAATGCGTCAACGGATCCGGGGTCGGATCAGAAATTAAAGAAGAAAAAACCTAACAACAAAAAAAGCATCCATCGCGGAGACGAAGAAACGCAGGGAGCGGACAACTGAGCTATTAACTCCGTATCAGAACAAGGACGGATGACGCGTAACACGTGGACCTGAAATCCGAGTTGTGACGAAAACACCTTCTGCGACTTTCACCAAACCTGCGGTCACTCGACCATTAACTAGAAGTTTCTTGGTGCGAGGTTGGCCGCAAAGCTGCTCTCCGGAGAAGTCGCCGGAGTCTCTAGCGTGAAAGATCTCATCCGTGATTCGGACCGCCCTCCAAAAAATGACAAGACTTCTCAAACGGAGAACCCTTGCCATGGGAACCAATCGGGAGAAAAGCGCGGAAGAAGGCAGGATGATAAGGGCAACCACAACAACCATCGCAGGGTAAACATGATCATCAAAGCTTATCAGCGGAAGGCTGTGACAAGCACAAATTCACCAATCTGGCCCACAAACATTGACACTTCGAAAGGAGCAATCACTTTCGATGATGAAAGAGGCGGGAGGGATCGATCAGCCACATTGCGATCCACTCGTAATCGATCTCATGATAAGAGATCTCGAGGTAGCTAGGGTTCTCCTTGAAACTGGAAGAACGGTTAACGTCATCTTTCGTGACACACTCAAAAGGATGAACATCGAGTTAGGCGAAGTTGTACGATTACCTAACCCGCTAACCAGTTTCTCTGGCACGACATCAATGACCCTCAGATCAATCAAATTACCCATTGCGGAAAACAAAGTCACCAAGTTCATCAATTTCGCGGTAGTCGACCACTGAACCATCTACAACATCATCATGGGCAAGCCTTGGCTAAACGCCATGAAGGGAGTCCCATCGATTTATCACTTAGGCTTTAAGTTCCCAACTCATAACGGGATTGCCTTGATTTGGGGCTGCCAGAAGCAGTCGAGACGCTGCTTCCTGGCCGATCACAAGCTAAGACAAATCAGAAACACTACGATGGCAAAGACCAAACGCCCGAAGATAGCCCAGGCATCAGCCGAAAATACTTTGGAAAAGGACAACCCAGAACCGTCGTCTCAAGTAACGGCCAGTGAACAACCCATTCCAGTGCCCGATGTATCAAGCCTACCCAGGCCAATGAGAGACGTCGATCCAGCAACTGACACAGTCAACACAAACACAACGGCCGAGTAAACAGACTCGCCCAAACAAGCAGAACTACGAGATGGCTTGATCCTCGAAAGAGGTACGTAGGCAGCTCGTCAAAAGACGAGTTCAGCTATCGCCCCCTCTATAAAGGGGGGGGAGTGGGTACATATATGAATGCTTGTATATTCCCACATTCAGAAATAAAAGTTTTACGTTGTACTTGAAATGCTTAAAACGTTTTTGGCAATAATGACTTCTTTCTAATTTCACAAATTTTCTATCATCCCGTAAAGAAACGTTATGTTATACATCCATATACGAGCAAAATGATTATCGCACCATCCCAGAAGCAGAAACTCGCAAAAAATTGTTCTGCCTCGAAATGGATCAACTCCAGACTATCTTATCTTGGTCGAATCATCAATTTCGATTCTTGACCGAGGCACGAGACCCTTGTCCCATATGCTCAAAGGATTACTTACAAAAATTAGGTTTTCAAAAAAATAGACAAGACGACGTATGAATTTTTGAGAACACATCCCCAAACCATTCGCGACTATAAAACACTAGAAAATTGGTCCCGCCGAGTACTTTAGCCGTCTTAAACAAATGCCCACATGTATGACCTAACGATAGATCCTCTCACATCCAACTAGGATAAATAGCGCGCTATAAAAGAAATCCAAAATTTTGGTCAGCAATTTCGGGAGACTTAAAAATTGTCCCCGAAGAGATGCTCAACTCCGACCAGACAAGTCGTATAAGCCTAGAACCTATCGCGGACTTTAAATTGGAACGGAGTCAGATTAATATCGAAACAGGCAAAACAAAAGCTGATTTGTCACCACAAAGCCTTAACCCGAAAATAAACCTAGGTCTTGCCCTAAACCCCACACGTCTCTAACATCTCAAGGCATGATATCAAAAAGATACGAAATCCTAAAAGCATGTCTCATCATCCATATCTAAACGTTCTCAAAACTTTGAAAACTCCTCGAACATCTCGGACGAACAACAAATAGGATGATCCGAAAAATGGGAGGAAGTCGAGATGACAACTCGAGTGTTCTTTCTACACTACAAAAATTCCAAACATCTTTATAACACCCACTTATCATAAAAACCATGGTTCAAATGAAATCTAAGAAAAGATAGGGATTTAAGGCCACACTCGGCCAGTCCCGCTACATACGACCATAGTCGGCCGACGACAAACGAAATGGAAACATACAATAATACAGAAGAACACATTCCCAAATAAGTCATGACCTCACAATTACTCGTCAAAACCAAAGCACCCGTTCATCAATCTACTGAGCGAATAGTCATTAATGTCCAGAGGAGCCATCGGCTGGTTCACCTCACCCGTTTCAGCAGCAGCCCCTGCATCGGCTTCTACCGTATCAGGGCAAACATGAATCGGGTCCCACTATTCCCAAATCCTCTCCTCGATCAGAGGAATCAGAAAGTCCATATCCCTCTCGTTCATGCGCCCGGTCTTCCTCGCACACTCGGCACCAAACGAATAGTCAGGGGCCTGCGTGAGGTATAGTCCACCCACAACACTGCGACACTCGCGATAATCCCCGAAGTCGTTATAACCATTCGTAATCTCCTTGAATTCATATGAAAACTTTTCGTGACGCGTCTTCATGAATTCAGCCATTTCTCTCTTCCCTTGCCTATAAGCGCGACGAACCTCTCTCGCGACCGATTCCCTCTCACGAAGACGATAACTTTCCAACTCATCTCTCAGACAAGCAATCTCATTGTTAGCTGTCTCAGCCCTGAACTGAGCCATGCGTGCCTCCCGGCAGCTCGCGTCAAGTGCTTGGTTCATCATAAGGAGACCATGCGAAGTATCTCAATGTCAAGAAAAAGCTCGTCCTCGAAAGAGAATAATAACGCTGAAAAACTTACCCCGTTGACCATCCTTGACGCCTGGATAAACTCTGAGGTCTCGCTAGACCCACCTATGCCAGAGGATAGTCTAAACCAAGCAGCTCATTGAGATCGTCCCGTTCACCACTACTCCCGCCTACATGACTATTTAGGTAGTCTTTGAGTATGTTGTCGAGGGAGCATCGCTCGTTAGCCACTTCATCCTCGACAATGACGTGTTTTTTCTTGCGAGTCTTCGATCTTTCCTCTCTCGTGCTAACCTCACATGGAACTAATCCATCCACGGCCGCCTCCGACCTTTCCTCTACAGGAAATTTTGGCTGATACCGAGAACGGTTGAAAGCAACATCACAGCGAACCCTTTTCGGGTTAAATGTTGCCCACAAACACGGGCGACCGCGAAGCAAGTCTTGGATGGTATTCAGAACTTCCGAACTCGGAGGGAAAATATCAGTCTCTAAAAATAAAATGTAAACACAATATATTAGAGATCAAACTTCACAAAAACTGAAAAAGAGGGGGCAACACTTGGTCAAGGATACCTTTCTGACCCCATTTAGTCCTAAATATGGAGATGCCATTTGCTTCTACAGATGCATCATTAACACAAATGAAAAAAGAAATGCCCCGCCAGTTATGGTGGTTCGACACGAACTCCTTTATAATCTTAACCCCCGGCCAAGGCCTCAACTGAACTATGGACGACTTCGCAAACGGTTTAAGCATAGCGTCAAGATGATTGGCCTCAAGGGTCATACCTAATTCGTAACTCAGCACAAGAATCCCGATAATATGTTTAAAACCACACGGGTTTATTTGACCAAACAATATCTTGAGACTGTTGAGAAGTCATTCCATGATCTCAGGAATAAGAAACCACAAATGGCACTGCATCAGGTACACCTCATAACACGTAAAGCAACCCTCAGGCGGAGATTCGGCAAGCTCTCCGACTTCCTGGAGAGAAAAATTGACTAACTCAGGAACTCGGCAATGGCTCCGGATGGCAGCAAGCCCGTTCGGACATCTCTTGCTTGGACAACTCTCCATGGGGTTGGCATGAAACGGGACAGGGCCCACGTACCAGGTCTGAGAGGTTTCACTTCTCCCCTGGCCGCCCAGTATGCCTTCGTCTTCCTCACGATCAACCGAGTGAGCCGATAATTCCACCTTGGCCCGACATCGTTATGTTGCAAGATGAACCATCAGGGACGGAACGGTCATGACGACACTTTGAGGAAACCTTTCTTCTCAAAGACATAAATTTCTTTTTTAAAAAGGAAGGAAAGAGAAGAGATAATCGTTTGATCTTTGAATAAAGTTTGTGCAAATGTGCAAGTAAGGAATTTGAAAACCTACTCCACCTAAGAAAGGATTCACTATTTCACCTCCAGGCTTTCAGACGTCGGATTCGGCCTAATTTATTTGATATGCCTGAAAAACGCTTGCAAGAACATCACAATTCTAACGAGCTGGGGGGCTAAATGTTGGCGTCAAAATCTGTTACGATGGATTCGACGTTAGAAACCTACCGGGAAATGCGCCCTTTGTGAAGAAGTGGTAATATCTCAGAAAAAGGGGGACGGGAAAAATCAAAGGCAAGTCTCGGCTGACCACGAAGGAATGGTCTGCATAAGTGAGCCATCAAGAAGAGTTTTTCCTAAGACCTTGGGTCAACATATCCCCAGATGTCAACACGACAAAAAGATTCGATCATCCAAGTCCCCAGATGTAGAAGTTGGCCGAGAAAGACGTCCAACTCGTCAAATGGACAAATCGAACCACAAAACCCGACCAACTTGCCCATTCGGCGAGTTGGACAAGCCCAACTCGTCAATCGGGCGAGTTGAGTCGGACAAAACAACCAACTCGCCAAATGGGCAAGTTGGTTCGGACAAAGCAACCAACTTACCCGTTTGGCGAGTTGGACAAGCCTAACTCGCCAAACAGGCGAGTTAGGTAACAAATGCAATCCAACTCACCCGTACGGCGAGTTGGATCAATCAACCTATTTTCACCTCGTCCTCGTAAATCCCTCTTTCGAAAATTGATCAAACTTATCTTTATTTTTTCTCGATCGAGATTGACGTTGGGACTTTACCGAGAGAACTCGTTTCCTCGTGGAAAGATCAAGCCGATCAGTGAGACGACAATGGTTAACGAAACACCTTGAGTCGCAGGCCCCATACGAAAGATCCCAACTCTCGGACAACATCGTCTTAGGAATGCTCTTTTGATAGAATCGTAAAAATGCTTAAGTCAAAAACGGCCCAAGAAGATGTAAAACTCGGCTAAAGGCCTACTCTCGTTTTTATCCGATATGGAGCCCAATATTTATGACGGTTTATCTTTTATTTTGAAGGAAGGGATAAATGTTAAGTTTGGAAGATAAATGTTAAGTTCAGAAGATAAATGTTAAGTTTCCGAAGATAACCATGAAGATCGAGGGAAAAAGTAATATTTCCGCGAAGTGATAAAATCGACCGAGGACAGAAGAGGAAAGAATAAACCACCTCTAGAGAGGTATATAGGGAATTCAAGGGTGGCGATGCAGAGGACACACAAAATTTTCTATTCAGAGCAAACATAGCACTTAGTGCATTTTGGCAACTTTTCGTTTTTGTTTTCGAGTTGCGACTCAACTAGGGTATTGTAGGCTTAGGTTTTTAGAACTAGGATCTCGCCGACAGCTCCCATAGCCAAGGCTTCTATTCTATTGTAAACGCTCATACGCAAATTCGGAATAAGAAATCTATTTGCTCTCTTTCGATTCTTATTTTATTATCCTATCTTTACTTCGTGTTCTGATTGATTGGCGTGTGGTTGAGCAGATATCTGGGACCTCTACGAAACTAGTGTTTACTCTACGTTCCCAATTCAATGGAAATTGACAGTATGAATTCTGGTTCCCCCAAGAACAATAGTCTGAATATAATGCATAGATAAAATATTGGGGTTCCAATACAAATCTCCCTAAGAAGTTATGAATTTTCTCCCAAAAATTCTTAAAACTATCAAACTTTAATCTATCATGCAAATTGGATTTTTCAGCACCATTTGCATGCTCTCAATACATAAGCGTGAATATGAAAACCCTAAAACTTAGGTCAAAACTCGTCCAGGGTACTTTTGTCATTTGTCTTCTAACTTGGGCTTTGAATCGGCTGTCTGCGAATTGGACATTGATCGATGGAAAGTGTGCAACATCGATTGAACTTGGTCTTTAAGCATCAATCGACGCCAAGGTTGTGTCATCGATCAACAAGAGTTTGTAGTTCGACTCCTCAGATGTTCAGCTATAGATTCTTCTCCTCTAAATGCTCCAAAAGCTCCAAGCATCTCTATATATCTCCAAAACGTCCCTGGACCTGTATATACTCTAAAACATAGCCTAGACACAAATTATACACCCTAAATAGATCCTATAACATGGCTTAAAAATGGCAATAAATAAGCTATATCACATTGAGCAAAAGGTATGAAGCTTGATCATAGATGGGGGTTCTTGTACTAACGTGGCCAGCAAGTATCTTGTTGATAAGATAGGTCTGATCAAGAATGCACACGCTAGACCATACCGTCTCAAGTGGCTTAGTGATGAGACTGAGATCAAGATAAACAAGCATGTTGTGGTCTCCTTCAGTATTGGGAATTAGCAAGACTAAGTCAAGTGTGATGTTGTTCCTATGCAAGCCGGACATCTCCTTCTAGGAAGATCATGGCAATTTGATAAAGAGACCATCCATCATGGTCGGAGAAATACCTATAGCTTCACCCACATCAAAAAGAAGCACAACCTTGCACCTCTCATTCCACAAGAAGTTCATGATATGCAAAAGGCCATGGACTAGACCAACAAGGTAAGTAAGACTAAACTTTTAATTAATTCTGGTCAGGTTTTTAAATCACTGACTCCAGACACGCATTTACTACTAATGATATTCAAGGAAGGTTGTTTTTCAGGTTTTGAGGTTCAAGAACTACCCACAGCAGTTCAAGACCTCATGGACAAGTAAATGGATGTCTTTACCGAGGAGATACCAGCCGGTTTACCTCCTATCTGAGGGATAGAGCACCAGATGAACCTTGCGCCAGGAGCACCATTTCCAAACCGAGTTGCTTACCGAGTCAATCTAGAAGAGGCCAAGGAAATAGAGAGGAAGGTCCAAGACCTCATAGACAAAGTCTACATCCGAGAGAGCCTTAGCCCATGTGTTGTGACAGTTCTACTAGTTCCCAAGAAGGATCCTACTTCGTAGATGTGTGTGGACTGCCGAGCCATTAAAAACATTCCCATCAAATATCGGTATCCCATTCAGACTTGATGATATGTTGGATGAACTAAGTGGGTCTATTCTTTTTGCTAAGATAGATCTCCAGAGTGGATACCATCAGGTGTGAATGAAGGAAGGAGATAAATGGAAGACAACAATCAAAACCAAACAAGGTTTGTATGAATGGCTTGTCATGCCATTCGGCCTTACCAATGCACCAAGCACCTTCATGAGTCTCATGAAAAAAGTTCTCAGGCCTGACATAAGTAAGTTTGTGGTAGTTATTATTAGGCAAGAAGGCCGGTATGATAACCTTAAAAATGCATATTTTGGACTGATCAATTGGTGTTTTTAGGATTTGTTGTGAGTTCTCAGGGTCTTAAGGTTGATGAAGAGAAGATCAAGGCTATCCAAGACTGGCCCACACCGACCAGTACCAGACATGTCTGAAGCATCCATGGGCTGGCCAGATTTTATCAAATATTTTTCAAGGACTTCAGTACCATAGCTGCCCCAATGACCTCTGTCATTAAGAAGAATGTATCCTTTACTTGGGGTTCTAAACAAGAAGAGTCCTTTTATAAGCTTAAACATAGTGTGACTCATGCACCAGTACTTACTCTTCCTAATTTTGATAAAACATTTGAGATTGAGTGTAACGCTTCAGGTTCAGGTATAGGTGCTGTGATTACTCAAGGAGGACGACCAGTAGCCCATTTCAATGAGAAATTGAGTGGACCAACACTCATTTATCCAACCTACGCCAAAGAGCTTTATGCTCTAGTAAGATCTCTTGAAACTTGGCAACATTATATTTTGTCTAAGGATTTTGTTATTCATACAGATCATGACACCCTTAAACATTTGAGAGGCCAAACTACACTCAAGAAGAGACATGCTAGGTGGTTAGATTTCGTGAAGACCTTTCCCTATGTAATCAAGTAAAAAAAAAAGGGAAAGACAATGTGGTGGCCGATGCCTTATCTAGACGGCACACTTTCATCAACACCATGGAGGCTAAGATTATGGGTTTTGAACATATTAAGAATGCTTATGCTACTGACCCTGATTTTTCAGAATTGTATAGTAGCACCTCCAAGTGAGCAGTCGGTCCATTCTACCAACATGATGGTTTCTATTCAAGGAGAAGAGACTTTGCATCCCACAAGGGTCCAAGAGAGATTTGCTTACCAGAGAAGCACACAGTGAAGGCCTCATGGGTCACTTTGGCTAAATCAAAACCTTAGATGGCCTATCTGACGACTTCTATTGGCCGCAGATGAGGAGGTATGTCGAGAGCCTTTGTGCTAAGTGTATCGTTTGCATGAAGACTAAATCCAGGACACGTCCTTATGGTTTACATATGCACTTACCTATCCCTAACGCCCCATGGGTAGATATTTCTACAGACTTTGTGATGGGCTTACCCAAGATAGAACAAAAAGACTCCATCTTTGTTGCAGTGGACCAGTTTTCAACGATGGCCCATTTTTTACCATGTGATAAGACCAATGATGCCATCAAGACGGATGATCTGTTTTTCAAAGAGGTGGTCCGTCTACATGGTGTGCCTAGAACCATTGTGTCAGATCGTGACACCCAGTTCCTTAGCCAATTCTGGAGGACATTATGGAAGAGACTTGGTACCAAACTAATTTTCTCGACCACATGTCATCCTCAAGTGATGGCCAAACCAAGGTAGTGAACCGTACTCTCTCTCAGTTATTGAGAGCTACGGTGGGTAAGAATTTAAAGAATTGGTTGAGCAGCTTACCATTCATTGAATTTGCTTATAACCATGCCAATCAATCTATCACTAACCACTCGCCCTTTTAGGTTGCTTATGGCTTTAATCCAGAGACACCATTGGACATTACACCATAACCACCAGTCATGTTTGTCAGTCAAAGTGGTGCCAAGAAATCTGAGTTTGTCAAGAATATGCACTGACAAGTTAAGGAGAACATAGAAAGGAAGGCTGAGAAGACCCGGTCCAGACTAGACGAAGGCCGCAAAGAGATCATTCTCGATCCAGGCGATTGGGTGTGGCTCCACATGGGACCGGAGAGGTTCCCCGAAGAAAGGAAGTCCAAGCTAGCCCCAAGAGAAGATGGTTCATTCCGAGTCCTAGAGAGGATCAAAAACAATGGCCACAAACTCGAACTACCAGGTGAGTTTAAAGTTTCTCCAGTGTGCAATGTTACTGATTTGGCTCCTTATATTGCAGATGACGAAGAGTTCTGAAGACAGAACCTTATCAAAGGAGAGCGGATGTTATGGGCACACAACCTGAGGTTACTTTGGTGCACAAGCGTCCGACCACAAGATTAGGCTCGCGGTTCATAAGAGATGGATTCTCCAAGGCAGTCCAAGAGATGCTAGATCAAGACAAGACCGGTCTCCAACAACTACGAACTAAGGAAATGGGACAATTAAAGATTGAAGATCAAGTTGGTCCATCTGATGTTCAAGTTCAAGCCGGTCCGATTCAGTTCTTATTCATGGCCCACAATCAAATTGGCCGAACCATTTCCACCTTCAATCTCGATCCAATTCCATCCAGTTCAGAGGGCTAATCCGTGTGTTCCAAATAAGGTAAGAAGGTAAGATTTCAATTATGATTTCTAACCAGCTTATTTTTTTTTGGTTTGTGTTGGTTTTCTATTTTTATTTCCTTTGGGAAACAATATACTTGGGCTATGTTAGCCAATTTTGAGTCTTATTTCAGGCCTTTGTTTAGCCTTGCATTTCAGAGTCCCATATTGAGTCCATGTCGTTTTGCTTCAAGTCCCCTAGAAGGGCAAACCACATTGGGTGCTATATAAACCCATTATAAGTGGAATTGTACTTTTTTACCTTTGAACTAATATATGAGTCAGTTTGCCCCTAGAGAAAAACCCTAAAGTCTTTCTTGTTAGTGTGAAGCCGGCCAGACAGAAATCTTGAATCTTATCAAGTTCTTATCACTGAACTTGTGGCGATTCCTCGATCCATACCATCCACCAATCCTGCTTGAGAGAGAACATGTCCAGAAATCCGGATTCCATATCATTCATCCTTTCCACCCACTGATCTAGTTGAGAGAGAAACACGTCCAGCATCTAGATTCCATCTCCATCAGTTCATCTTTCGGTTTGATCCATCCATCGCTATCCATCGACTATTCATCCATCTATCGGATCCATCCGAACCATCCTCTCAATCCATTCTGTTTTTATTTTTGTGTTCATTTAGTTGCATCCATAAACTTCAGAAAAAACTTATAAAAAATCTTTTTTGTTCATTTCAGGTTGATTAGATCGATCCAAGAAACATAAACTACCACTCGCCCAAACTGCTCGTAGTCGGATCCGGAACCTCTATCGATCAGATTAGAGAGACCAGAACCGTGCATACAACAAGTGTTGTCCGATAGGCCCACTTGACTCCATGTAGTTCTTCTGCCCATCTTTCACGGGCATCCTCCAGGCGTTTCTTTATCTTGTTGACCACCGTTTTGTTGGTTGATTACGCTCATCCACTAAACTGAGGATGCCTCGGCGTGGCGAATGTAAGTTTTAGTCCCCAGCTCTAAAAGTTCTTTGAAGTTGTGGCTCGTGAACGGGGGTCATTGTTGGCTACGATCTCCTGAGGGACCCCAAAGCGGGTGATTACGTAGGTCCACAAGAGTTTCCTGATTTGGAGATCCGTTATTTTGCTCAATGCTTCGGCTTCCACCCATTTGGAGAAGTAATCGGTGACTACTAGGAAGAAGACTTTCTACCCGGGTGCCATCGGGAATTTCCCTACTATATCCATGCCCCACTTCTGGAGTGGTCAGGGGGAACTCACGGATTTGAGTTTTTCGGGAGGAAATTTTGAAACCAGGGTGTGTCTTTGCCATTGTTAGCAGTGTTTGGCTAATCTATTAGCGTCTTCCTCCATGGTGGGCCAATAATAACCGGCTCTCCGGGCTCTGAGTACCAGACTTCAGCCAATTGAGTGAGAAACGCACTTTCCTTCGTGCAATTCTTTGAGTATTCTAGTGGCCTGCATCGGTGTAATACATCATAGGTAAGGGTCAGAGAAGGACCTTCTAAACAGTTTCCCTTGGGATATGCAGAATCTTGCTGCCTGTTTTTTGATTCTTCTAGTTTCCAGGTATCTTAGGATGGGGGTCATCCAAGTTATTTCTTCCTCGATAGCTGAGACTCCCTCAGGCTCCGTTCCTCCTCCGTTTCGGGCCAATGGATCACTAGAAAGGGGATACTCATCTGGCTTTGAGTTTCAGGGCGGACCCCCAATTAGCCAGAGCGCCGGCCTGGGAGTTTTGTTTTCTTAGGATCTGCGTGAGCTTGCAGTTTTGAAACTTTTAGACCAAGCGTTTCGCGGTCGACAGGTATTTGATCATGCTGGAATCTTTAGCCTCGTATGCTCCTTGATCTTGACTGATTATTAGCTGAGAACTTTTCGCGACGTGTCTTCATGACTTCAGCCATTTCTCTCTTCCCTCGCCTATAACCGCGACGAACCTCTGTCGCGACCGACTCCCTCTCACGAAGACGATAACTTTCCAACTCTTCTCTCAGACGATAACTTTCCAACTTATCTTTCAGACAAGAAATCTCTTTGTTAGCTTTCTCAGCCCTGAACTGAGCCATGTGTGCCTCCCGACAGTTCGCGTAAAGTGCACGGTTCATCATAAGGAGACCATGCGAAGTATCTCAATGTCAAGAAAAAGCTCTTCCTCGAAAGAGAATAATGACGCTGAAAAACTTACCCTGTTGACCAACCTTGACGCCTGGGTAAACTCTGAGGTCTCCCTAGACCCACCTATGCCAGAGGATAGTCAAAACCAAGCAGGTCATTGAGATCGTCCCGTTCACCACTACTCCCGCCTACCTGACTATTTAGGTAGTCTTTGAGTATGTTGTCGAGGGAGCACCGCTCGTTAGCCACTTCATCCTCGACAATGACATGTTTGTTCTTGCGAGTCTTCGATCTTTCCTCTCTCGTGCGAACCTCACACGGAACTAATCCATCCACGGTCGCCTCCGACCCTTCCTCTACAGGTAGATATGGCTGATACCGAGAACGGTGGAGAGCAACATCACGGCAAACCCTTTCCGGGTTAAACGTTGCCCAAAAACACGGGCGACCGCGAAGAAAGTCTTGGATGGTATTCAGAACTTCCGGACTCGGAGGGAAAATATCAGTTTCTAAAAATAAAATGTAAAAAAATATATTAGAGATCGAACTTCACCAAAACTGAAAAAGAGGGGGCAACACTTGGTCAAGGATACCTTTCTGACCCCATTTAGTCCTAAATATGGAGATGCCATTTGCTTCTACAGATGCATCGTTATCCCGGACGAAAAAAGAAATGCTCCCGCCATTTATGGTGGTTCGATACGAACTCCTTTATAATCGTCACCCCCGGCTGAGGTCTCAACTTAACTATGGACGACTTCGCAAACGGTTTAAGCGTAGCGTCAAGATGATTGGCGTCAAGGGTCATACCTAATTCGTAACTCAGAACAAGAATCCCGATTAGCCAGAGCGCCGGCCTGGGAGTTTTGTTTTCTTAGGATTTGCGTGATCTTGCAGTTTTGAAACTTTTAGACCAAGCGTTCGCGGTCGACATGTATTTGATCATGCTGGCGTCTCTAGCTTGGTATGCTCCTTTATCTTTACTGATTATTAGCTGGGAATCACTGAAGACCTCGATATTTTCTGCCCCCATTTGTATAGCCAGGGTGAGCACTGCGATTAGGGCTTCGTACACGCTTTCGTTGTTAGTTGCCTTGAAGTTACATATTACGGCCCTTGTGGTTGTGTTTACCGTAGGGAACGTAAAGACCATCCCTTCTCTGGCTCCTCTGATATTTCTTGACCCGTTGACGCACAAGATCCATTCTCCTGCTTCCCCTTTTCGCTCCTAAGGTTGATTTCCTGTTCCATAGCAGGGAGCATAGTGGGGGAGATTCAGCCCAAAATCTGCTAAGACCAGGATTTGATGATAGTAGTAGGTCGGGAACAATGTGACACCCACGATTTGGTAAGCATGGAAATAGGGGCGTAACTTTCGGGCTGTGGTGACTATGGTCAAACCCAATTTTATGAGATGGATGTAGTGGGTTTCTTTGTGTCGAGGAGGGATTTGCTAACATAATAGATTGGGAGCTGTTTGTTTCCTTCCTCTCGTACCAGGACGACACTTACTGCGTGCTCTAACACTGCCATGTACAATAGCAGAATTTCTCCGTCCAGTGGTTTTGATAAAAGAGCAGGCGTAGTGAGGTAGGCTTTGAGCTCAACACGGCGAGATTCACATCTGCGGTCCATTAGAAGTCGTCCAGGTTCTTGATAGCTTCGAAGAAGGCATTAAATTTGTCGGATAGCCTGGATATGAATCTACCCAGAGTCGCCATTCTGGCGGTTAGCCCCTCGACCTATTTTACACTCCTAGGAGAAGGAATCGCATGGATAACTCTTCTCTGCTCTAGATTGGCTTTGATGCCTCGGTTGGTCACGATGTATCCGAGGAACTTCCCAAAGTTAACTCCAAAAGAGCACTTTGCGGGTTAAGCTTCATGTTGTACTTCCGAAGGGTGGAGATGGCCTGCTGCAAATACGATATGTGGTTTTCAGCTTCCAAAGATTTGAATACCATGACATCAATATATACTTTCATATTCCGTTTGATTTGGTCCGCGGACATCCTATTCACCAGCTTTTGATAGGTAGACCTGGCATTTTTTAAACCGAAGGGCATGACCTTGTAGCAATAGATGCCCATAGATGTCATGAAAGAAGTTTTCTCTTGATCCCCCAAATGCATAAGTGTCTGGTTATAGCCGGAGACCGGATCCATGAAGCTCAAAATTCCCACAATGGCGTCGGAAAGCTTATCGATATGAGGCAAGGGGAATCGGTCCTTCAGACAGTCCTTTTGACATATGTGAAATCTATGGAGACTCGCTGTAGTAACCCACCCAAAAGGATAAAATGGTCGAGATCTACAAGTTGGAATTTGGAGCCAAGGTTTTGCGGATCAAAGTTTGATGAGGAAAGTTGAGTTTTGGTCATATAAACTTAACATGGTTCATAGAAAATGGAAGAGTGGTCAAGCATCAACCTGGTGGTCGAGTCGCGGGCGATAAGGATTGATCGGGAAATTTTGAAATACGAGATGGTCGAAGAATGGATCGTGAGTGAACCATGAGTCAAAATAAGATGCTCTACCGTGTTAGACAATGTCTTAGATTGATCAGTCAGACATTTTGGAAGCATCACATTTTGAAGCATGACGTTTTAGAAGCTCAACGTTTTAGAAGCACGATGTTTCCGAAGCACGACGTTTTCGTAAAAATTCCCGTATCAGTAAAATATTATTTTGGAGACATAATAAGTCGGAATCAGGATGGGAGGTAAGCATGACAGAAATTAAGCAGGATGGGAAGTAAGCATGAAAATTGGGAAAATACCTAAATTCCGCATTATGGAAATTATTGAGGAAGCCGGAGGCTCGAGAAATATTTTTCATCAAGGTCAGAATTCCTTTGGAATTGATTAAAAATATTCAGCTCATCAGAACGGAAGCAGAAAAATATTCGGGATTAATCATGGGTCGAAAATATACTGCAAGGGCTGAAATCGCGCAAATCGACCTAGAAGCTCGAAGTGTCTTTATCCCTGTGATCAGGACGTGCTGTCAACAATCTAACCAGCTGAGTTTCAACACAAGGAGGAGGTGTAGTCGTGCATGAAGCAGTAGCATGCAGAGTGACAAGCAGAAGCACGAGATGTCGTTGTATCTGCAACCGAAGCATGCTGATCGACATGTGGGCGTTGTGGTGTTGCCTTGCATGCAACCAGGCCATGCTTGCAGACATGTGGAGGACGTGGTGTCAAATTCCTGGGAAGCTCTCTGTATACACAAGTACGAGGTGCCGCCGTGCATGGGAGTGGTACATGAAGCTTAACATGTCGTAGCACAAGGTGTCGCCGCGCATGCGACCGAAGCATGATGATCGACATGTGGGCGATGTGGTATTTCCTTGCATGCATCCATGACATATATGAGACATCTAGAGGACGTGGTGTCACCTTGCATGCCATCCTGGTCATGCATCCAGCCATGTGGAGCACGAGGTGCCGCCGTGCATGCGTCCGGAGCCATGCGAAGCGACACACGGGCTGCCACCAACCTGAATCTGATTGGTTGTTGCTTCCTATAAATACCCCACGACCGCAGATCATTTCATTCATCCAGACCTGTCCAAAGAAAGCTAAAAACTTTGGTAGAGAGAAAGAGAGAGAAAGAAAGTGGCCGAGTTAAGAGTATGGTCGATTCTAAAGAACGATATTGTACCTAGAAGGCTAGTGCTGTTCAATTGGCGATTCTCTTCGATTGTGAGGCGGAAGCTCTGTCCAAATCAATCCATCCAAGCCAGTCATATTCTATGATGACCAAGTGGAGTTTCTTTCCAAGATCAGGTTATTTCCACGAGTTCAGATCAGTCTAAAGCCGATGTTCTGCCCGAAAGTCCGAAGAACTGTTTAGAAGCTAAAGAAAGTTCTGTTCGAGTCCAGATCAGTCCAGACCAGTATAAGGGGAAGTTCTGTCCAAGTCAAGATCAGTCCAGTCAAGTCCATTGAATATGTTCTTGGGTTATGGCCAAGTCCTCTCCGATCAACCAGCTGCTTATCGGCATAGAACACTGTGAGTTGGTTTTGTTTTAGTTTCACTTGAAACTTAGGTTAGTTTTGTGAGTTGGTTTTGCTTAAGTTTCACTTGAAACTTAGGTTAGTTTTGTGAGCTGGCTTTGTTTGAGTTTCGCTTGGAACTTAGGTTAGTTATGCTTGAGTTCCACTTGGAACTTAGGATAGATCGAGACTCATATAGAGTAGAATGCTCACGTTATTGCATGATAAAGTCCTTAGGGATATTTTATTGAACATGACTCTGTTTAGCATGAGCTAAGCTGAGATGATAAGGAATTAAGACTGAGTTAATAACCTGACTAGGACTAGGACTAGGATGGATCATGTTTTCTACTCTTTCTTGTTGATATGGTTGAGTGCAGGTTCCCGTTATCTTTAAAGATAGTTCCGTAGCAGGAGGCCGAACTATCTGGGTAACAGTTTGGTTGAGTTGATTGCTCGTTAGATTAATTAAATGCTTGCTTGTTTAATTAATCTTGTTGATTGAGGATTGTCAACTCTTGGTAAGGGAGTGACTAACTGATTATTTTATTTAGTTATGATATTGTTGTTTAATTTATTATATGTTAGTACAAAGGGTCTTAGGCCATATAGGCTGGACTACTGGTACTATTGGTACTATTGGTTAATGTTATAGTGTCGAGTCTAGTTAGGATCGGGAACTTTAGCCTTAGGTTAGGTTTTTGATTTTTTCTTTGTGTTGAGTGTGTGCCGACAGCATGTGCGTAACCCACCCATGCTAGGCTTGTTAAGGGGTGGATTAGTGTTTTCTCGACCTCGTACCCAGCGGGTTCAAGGAAACCCCTTATTTGCTGGACCGGGAAGACTCAGAGAGACGGGGTCGTGGCCTAGGGCTGAGTGTTACACGACGGTGTAACGTGGCAGTGACCCGATGGACTGTGGGCTGTCGCGCGGTGACCCGATGGACTGTGGGCCGCGGTCGGTTGAAAGTTTCTTTTTCTGGCCTTTGTTGTACAGAGATAGGATTTTGCCGATTGGGAGGAACACGAATTTACCAGGGCCCAGGTTAGAGTGTCGTGTTTAGTAAAGGGTTACGGAACCCTAGGGTAAGAGTAGCACCGATATACGGTGTTATGAGTTATATCAAGTCGTAGTTAGTGTCTTATTATTGTTATTGGTGATTGATTGTCTTGCAGGTTTCTAACACTGAGATCTAAATCCGGGTTAGGTACCGGATTAGGCTTGGTGTCTCTTTGGTTAGTGTAAACCCCAAGTTGGCTGTTATATTGTTTGAGCATTTCTTATGAAGGGTGGTGGATATTGAAAGCTATGCGGTATCATTGATTGGCCGATCATGTTCTTGTCTGATTGTTGGTTGACCGGTTAATGATACTTGTATAGTCTAAGTGTCTAACACTACATGTGTACTGACCTCAGGAATATATATGGTTAACTAGGGATTGCTTGTTGACTTGTTTTTCATGCAGGTCTCCGTTATTTGAAGTTAGATCAAGCCAGGAGGCCAAATCTAACTTAGTAACGGTTTGATTAGATAGTGAATTATGTTTTCTTGTTTAGCTTTAGCTTCGATTGCATGTTAGGGCTAGATTGATTGTTATTTTTTGGTTGTCTGGGTTAGTTTATAGGTTGCGGGTAGAGGCCGCCAGCTCACTGAGTAACATTAGGTTACTCACCCAACTCCGTTGTCCTTTTTGCAGGAAGCTTTAGTAAGGATGATCGGATAGCTTGGTGCTGGACGTTAGGACCACCAGAGTAGATTTTCATGCCTTTTGTATACAGTATTTTTATTTGTGCTTAGTTGACTCGATTTGGCATTAGACCGGGTGCCAGTCTTGAATTATTATTTCAATGTATGGATATTTATTGAATTAAAGTAAGTGTTTTATGTGCGCATCATGAGTACTCTGATATTTGACTAGTCCGGTCTAACAGAACGTTAAGTCTTGGTACAGTTTGAAAAGCCTTAGGCCTCGATCTAACGGAACCGTTAACTCTTGGTACGGGTTGCAAACCCTTACACCTTGATTTAGCGGGACGAGTTAGTGGATGAACTAGTCTAAGTTGCAGAGTAAGTTCTATGACTCTGACTGGATCATCCCTAGCTCGTCATGTAGCACTTGCGAACCATGGTGTTGGGTTGGACAGTCAATCATGTTCTTGTTTGATTGTTGGCTGGCCGGTTGGCTCATCTCTAACCTTGGGTGTTGGTTGGTCTATCGGTCATGTTCTTGTTTGATTGTTGGCCGGTGGGTTGACCATATGTCTATGACGGTTCAGGGGTGTTACAGAGGTGGTATCGGAGCAAGGTTTCGTCCATGCTTCCGGAACTCATGATTTAATCGTTTTCAAATATTTTATCGAGTCAAAAGGAGTTACAAAAGGCATTAGGAACTGGTCACGTCCAGCCTTAGGATATATTGGTTTAGGAACTAGGATTAGATAGTGGAATCTAGAATTGCTAGGTTGCTGGAATAGAATTGTTAGGTTGCTGGTTAGTATTGCTAGGTTTTTCTGTTAGCATTGTGGGTAGGTTGCATAGTTAGTATTTGTTGGGGTAGTTGTTGACTAACTTGCGTCTGAATTGTTCAACTGAGTTGCAGCTAGTAAGTGTGTTCGTTGATCGTAACTTTAAGGATGGAAACCTTAAAGTAGAGGGAGTTCGAGGCCAAAAACTCAAAGCGGAAGAGAAAGAGTGAAGATAGGTTCAGAGAGACTGGACAGTGGTATGGACTGGATAAATGGGAAGGAACAAGATTTCAGTGGTAAGGACTTCATCAGTTTTTGAGGAAAAAGGAGGATCGAGAAAGATTTTGAGTAATCAAGAACAAGGATGATATTTATCTAAGGACAAGATAGTATCATGGGAAATGAGAGTGTTCTGGAGGAGCAGTAGTAAGAAGATAATCCAGCTATCATTCAAGTGAAGAGGTATAGAAAACAATTGCAGCAACCTGGAGGTGGAAACTCAAGGGACAGTGGCAGGCATGGGAAATCACAAAGTAGAGAAAGGAAAGGATTCAAGACGGAGGAGAATGCTTGAAATGTATCGAGGTAAAGCTAGTTCAGAATCAGAAGCGTGTGAAGGCCCAAAGAAATCAAACGAAGACATCAAAGGAGAGCCGACGAAGAAACACATCAAATTACCAAGACCGCAAGAAAATAAATATAAGGAGAAATTGACATCAAGGATGAGCATGTCGTGATCTAACATTTGGACATCTAAGAATTCGAGGACGAATTCTATTAAGGGGGGGGGGAGAATGTAGTAACCCACCCAAAAGGATAAAATGGTCGAGATCTACAAGTTGGAATTTGGAGCCAAGCTTTTGCGGATCAAAGTTTGATGAGGAATGTTAAGTTTTGGTCATATAAAACTTAACATGGTTCATAGAAAATAGAAGAGTGGTCAAGCATCAACCTGGTGGTCGAGTCGCGGGCAATAAGGATTGATCGGGAAATTTCGAAATACGAGATGGTCGAAGAATGGATCGTGAGTGAACCATGAGTCGAAATAAGATGCTCTACCATGTTAGACGATGTCTTAGGTTGATCAGTCGGACATTTTGGATGCATCACATTTTTTGAAGCACGACGTTTTAGAAGCTCGATGTTTTAGAAGCACGACGTTTTCGTAAAAATTCCCGTATCAGTAAAATACTATTTTGGAGACATAATAATTCGGAAGCAGGATGGAAGGTAAGTAGGACAGGAATTAAGCAATATGGGAATTAAGCAATATGGGAAGTAAGCAAGATAGGATCGAAGCACGAAGGAAAAACCCGAAATTGGGCAAAAACCCTAATTTCGGTATTATGGAAATTTTCAAGGAACCGGAGGCTCGGGAAATATTTTTCATCAAGGTCAGGATTCCTTTGGAGTTTATTAAAAATGTTTAACGCATCATAATGGGAGCGAAAAAATATTCGGGATTGATTGCGGGTCAAAAATATACCGCAAGGGCCGAAATCGCGTAAATCGACCTAGAAGCTCGAGGTGTCTTTATCCCTGGGATCAGGACGTTCTGTCAACCATCTAACCAGCTGAGTGTCAACACAAGGAGGATTTGTAGTCGTGCATAAAGCTGCAGCATGCGGAGTTACAAGCAGAAGCACGAGATGTCATTGTATCTGCAACTGAAGCATGCTGATCGACATGTGGGCGTTGTGGTGTTGCCATGCATGCAACCAGGCCATGCTTCCAGACATGTGGAGGACGTGGTGTCAACTTCCGGGGAATCTCTCTGTATACACAAGTGCGAGGTGTCACGGTGAATGGGAGTGGTACATGCAGCCTAACATGTCGTAGCATGAGGTGTCGCCGCGCATGCGACTGAAGCATGCTGATCGACATGTGGGGGATGTGGTATTTCCTTGCATGCATCCAGGGCGTGTATGATACATCTAGACGACATGGTGTCACCTTGCATGCCATCCTGGTCATGCATCCAGGCATGTGGAGCATGCGGTGCCGCCGTGCATGCGTCCGGAGCCATGCGAAGCGACACATGGGCTCCCACCAACCTGAATCTGATTGGTTGTTGCTTCCTATAAATACCCCACAACCCCAGCTCATTTCATTCATCCATACCTGTCCAAATAAAGCTAAAAACGTTGGTAGAGAGAGAGAGAGAGAGAGAGAAAGAAAGTGGTCGAGTTAAGAGTATGGTCGATTCTAAAGAACGATATTGCACCGAGAAGGCTAGTGCTGTCCAATTGGCGATTCTCTTCGATTGTGCAGCGGAAGCTCTATCCAAATCAATCCATCCAAGCCAGTCATATTCTATGATTACCAAGTGGAGGTTCTTTCCAATATCAGGTTAGTTCCACGAGTTCAGATCAGTCTAAAGCCGATGTTCTTCCCGAAAGTTCGAAGAACTGTCCAGAAGCTAAAGAAAGTTCTATCAGAGTCCAGATCAGTCCAGACCAGTATAAGGGGAAGTTCTGTACATGTCAAGATCAGTCCAGTCCAGTCCATTACAGACGTTCATCTTGGGTTTTGGGCCAAGTCCTCTCCGATCAACCAACTGCTTATCGGCATAGAACACTGTGAGTTGGTTTTGTTTGAGTTTCACTTGAAACTTAGGTTAGTTTTGTGAGTTGCTTTTGTTTGAGTTTCGCTTGGAAATTAGGTTAGTTATGTGTTATGCTTGAGTTCCGCTTGGATCTTAGGTTAGTTATGTGTTATGCTTGAGTTCCGCTTGGAACTTAGGATATATCGAGTCGCATATAGAGTAGAATGCTCACGTTATTGCATGATAGAGCTCTTAGGGTTATTTTATTGAACCGGACTCAGTTTAGCATGGGCCAAGCTGAGATGATAAGGAATTAAGATTGAGTTAATAACCTGACTAGGACTAGGACTAGGATGCATCATGTTTTCTACTCTTTCTTGTTGATATGGTTGAGTGCAGGTTCCCGTTATCTTTAAATATAGTTTCGTAGCACGAAGCCAAGCTATCTGGGTAACGGTTTGGTTGAGTTGATTGCTCGTTAGATTAATTAAATGCTTGCTTGTTTAATAAATCTTGTTGATTGACGTTTGTCAGCTCTTAGTAAGGGAGTGACTAACTGGTTGTTTTATTTAGTTATGATATTGTTGTTTAATTTATTATATGTTAGTACTAAGGATCTTAGGCCATATAGGCCGGACTACTGGTACTATTGGTTAATGTTATAGTGTCGAGTCCAGTTAGGATCGGGAACTTTAGCCTCAGATTAGGTTCTTGATTTTTTCTGTGTTGAGTGTGTGTCGACAACATGCGCGTAACCCGCCCATGCTAGGCTTGTTGAGGGGTGGATTAGTGTTTTCTCGACCTCGTACCCAGCGGGTTCAAGGAAACCCCTTAATCGCTGGACCGGGAAGACTCAGAGAGACGGGGTCATGGCCTAGGGCTGAGTGTTACACGACGGTTGTAGGGACATAGGATATTGCCGACTGGGAGGAACACGAAGTCACCAGGCCCAGGTTAGAGTGTCGTGTTTAGTAAAGGGTTACGGAACCCTAGGGTAAGTGTAGCACCGATATACGGTGTTACGAGTTAGATCAAGTCGTAGTTAGTATCTTATTACTGTTATTGGTGATTGATTGTCTTGCAGGTTTCTAACACTGAGATCTAATTTCGGGTTAGGTACCGGATTAGGCTTGGTGTCTCTTTTGTTAATGTAGACCAAAAGTTGGCTGTTATATTGTTTGAGCGATTGCTTATGAAGGATGTTGGATATTGAAAGCTATGGGGTATCATTGATTGGCGGATCATGTTCTTGTCTGATTATTGGTCGACCGGTTAACGATACTTGTATAGTCTAAGTGTCTAACACGACATGAGTACTGGCGTCAGGAATATATATGGTTAACTAGGGATTGCTTGTTGACTTGTTTTTCATGCAGGTCACCGTTATTTGAAGTTAGATCAAGCCAAGAGGCCAAATCTAACTTAGTAACGGTTTGATTAGATAGTGAATTATGTTTTCTTGTTTAGCTTTAGCTTCGATTGCATGTTAGGGCTAGATTGATTGTTATTTTTGGGTTGTCTGGGTTAGTTTATAGGTTGTGGGTAGAGGCCGCCAACTCACTGAGTAACATTAGGTTACTCACCCAACTCCGTTGTCCTTTTTGTAGGTAGCTTTAGTAAGGATGATCGGATAGCTTGGTGCTGGACGTTAGGACCACCGGAGTAGATTTTCATGCCTTTTGTATACAGTATTTTGATTTGTGTTTAGTTGACTCATTTGACATTAGGCCGAGCGCAGTCTTGAATTATTATTTCAATGTATGGATATTTATTGAATTAAAGTAAGTGTTTTATATGCGCATCATGAGTACTCTGATATTTAACTAGTCCGGTCTAACACAACGTTAAGTCTTGGTATGGGTTGAAAAGCCTTAGGCCTCGATCTAACGGAACCGTTAACTCTTGGTACGGGTTGCAGAGCCTTACGCCTTGATTTAACCAGACGAGTTAGTGGATGAACTAGTCTACGTTGTGGAATAAGTTCTATGACTCTGACCGGATCGTCCCTAGCTCGTCATGTAGCACTTCCGAACCATGGTGTAGGGTTGGACGGTCAATCATGTTCTTGTTTGATTGTTGGCTGGCCGGTTGGCTCATCCCTTACCTTGGGCGTTGGTTGGTCTATCGGTCATGTTCTTGTTTGATTATTGGCCTGTGGGTCGACCATATGTCTAGGACGGTTCAGAGGTGTTACACTCGCCATCCCCGTTCTTTTTCTTAACAACCAGTACATTGGCTAGCCATTCTGGATATTGCACCTCTCTGACGAACCTAGCGTCCAATAGAATTTTGACTTATTCGTTGATGATCGTGTCCCTTTCGGGGGTGAACTTTTTTTTCTTGATAGACTGGTGCAAGGGACTGACTTGTAGTTTATGCACGATGGTCTCCGGATTGATTTCTGGCATGTCCGCGCGAGACCAGGTAAAACAGTCAGAATTGGACCTGAGGAAGTCTATTTGTCTCTGTCTCAACCCTGCAGTGAGCTTGGATCCTATCTTTAGGTTCCCAGTTGGATCTCCCTCGGTTAATGGCACTCCATTTCCTCAACCTGTGGCTCTTCAGTGTGTGGGGCAAAAGGCCCATTCAATAATTGCTATAAGACCTTGGTTTTTCCCTTTAAGATGGTCTGGTAGCAGGACCGAGATTTCTCCTGGTCTCCTGCGATATCTTTTATGCCACAGGGGGTAGGAAACTTGATCATTTGATGGAGCGTTGAGGGAACGGCTCCCATATCATGGATCCAAGGTCGCTCGAGTATCATATTGTAAGATAAATGAAAGTCGACGACCAAGAATTTGGTTGAGATGTTAATTACTTCGGCGTATACTGGAAGAATGACTTCTCCGTTAGTTTTCTTGATTTCCCCGCTGACTCCTATGAGTGGGGTGACCATTCGTGTTAAGGGATTTCTATGTAGGATCTTTTTTGGTACTACTGATATACCAAGGATTTTACCCACATTTAGCCATGGTATATGAGTGTTTTAGGATATATTTACAAAGATTTGGAGTCTTTTTAGTGTATTTACAGGTTCATGTACGTTTGGAGAAATATGGTGATTTTGGAACCTTTTGGAGTATTTTGAGCTCCAGAACTGCAAAAACACGTCAGATGTTTATCTATGGATGGACACCTTTCCACCGTTATACTGACCCCATTTTGACACAAGATATAGCTTTGACTTAGATTTCCAATTCCACCAAGTTTAGGTCAATCAGCATCATGTTGCATAGGTTATGCCCATTTTACTGAATAGTGGCAGTCTGCCCTGCAAGAGGAAGTTGTCGAGGAGATGAAGCAACGCTGATCAAAGACACAGCCTTGGTGTCAATCAACGGTGATGCCAGAACGCAGGCCAAGTATATTTCAAGACCGACTTAAGCCCAGAAGCTACCATAAATTACCATAATACCCATGGATGACCTAAAACCTATTTTTGTACTTTCTAAGCCATTGTTGACGACTAAGATTCATTGCTCTTAGTTGGGAGAGAGGAGAGGAAATCCTACAGAGTCATCTTGGAAATACTTTGGTTTTTTTTATTTATTCTATTGCAATTTCATCTATTTATCAATGTTGTATGTGACAACTATCATGCTTGAATAGATCCACCTGTTAGATTTAGGGTTTATAATGGTATTAATGAATTAGCCCCCAAAATAGGAATGCTAGGATGAAGTAGTATCAATCTTTGGAATTGTGGTTAATGCTTGTGTTCTACAGTAGCTAGCTAGGAACCTGAACTTAGGACATGGATGACTACAAGAGTAGGTTTTGTGCCATAATTGATTTCCCTTAGCTAGGTTGTTAGATGCATGCGAGAGCTGGGACAAGAGAGGGTCGAACTTCTTGTCTGATCAGCGTCGATCGACATCAGGCCTTAGCCGTCGATCGAAAGTAAACTTCTCTGTCTGCATACGAGAGTTAGGACAAAAGGGGGTCAGACTAGTTAACATTTAATGTTCTCGCATATTAATAATTCACTGCATCCTATCCATTATAATTCACTTTCCTAAAATCCTAGATTTACCTATTTTCCATATTTGCATTCACTTTAGTATTTTGGATAATTTCTTATTTCAGATAAAATTACAATCAAAACAACAATTTATAGCTTGCTTTGGTTAACCATTAGAGTTATAGAAATCTATTGTGTGTCCTTGCTCTCGATGGATTCAATCCCTAAGTACTGAAATTTGACCTTCTTGGTAAGAGTAGTTCGTAGGGTTAATTTGATAGATTGCATTATTAAGAACATAAACCTTAACCAGCACGCTATCAAATATGGTGCCGTTGTCGGGGAGAAAGGATTGTCATTGGATTTATTTTTAGGTGTAGTCTAGGCTTTTCCGTTACTGCAATTTACTAATAATTTTTTTTCTTGTCCTTTAAGCACATACATCTTAGTGCCAGGAAGCAATGAGAAGAGGTTTTTTGGGTTCTTCAAATTAGGATCCTGCTGATTCATGCACGATCCATAAGTCTACGAGGGAAGTATCGATCAACAACCTCTAAGAAGCAGCGATCACATCTTGAACCAAGAATCGATCGACACCGACTCGTCGGTATCGATCGACACAACTTGCAAGAAGAAAAGGAAGATTGAAGTGCTTTTACTTGAAGCTGATGAGAATGGGATCTTATGAGACGAAGAAGGTCATCCTCGAGACAATATAGGATAACTGATTAATACACATGGTGTTGTGATCCCTGATGTGATTGTTGTTACTGAGATGAATGACTTTGATCTGAGACGTGAATGGTATGATTGGGGAAGTCAGGACCCCTTTCACGGTCTTCCTCACTAAGATCCCAGAGACCATATTAGAGAACTTGAGGAGCTAGCATCAGCGAGCGAGCAGCATGAAATAGCTGTAGACCACATTATTTGCAAGATTTTCCCATATTCTCTATCTGGAGATGCATTAGATGGTTCAGTCAACTGTAGCTAGGATCTTTAACCTGCTGGGAGGACATTAAAAGCGTCTTCCTCAAAAAAATTCTCTATGAATCTGCATCAACTCGACAGGGGAAGATTGATGATATTCTGGACATGATGGCTAAAGGCCGAGAATGAAGCTGATGTCTAAGTTCAGGCAGATGTTGGGTATTGCCTATAGCGAGAAGAATGGAGAATGTGAAATGGATGGAGAATGTGAAACACTGAGAAGTCACACTAAGAATCCAGATATTCACGTTCATCAAACAGATGAGGTTACACATAAAGGTGATGAACATCATGGATCTGAGCAGAGCAGAGCAAAAGAAGCTAACATTTAGTGATCCGACACCAGTGTCGATCGACGTTAAGACCTTAGTGTCGATGGAAACTGCCACCTCAGATCCGATCGACATAGAATCCTATTGTCTATCAACATCTATCGAAACCCTTAAAAGATCGAGTTGTCCTAAGGACATTTCAGACTCGGCACTGAAGAGCACTAATTTATCAAGCTGTGATCCTGCCTCACACGTAGAAAGAGAAATCACCATGGAATATTTCTTGGAGCTAGAGGAGTTCTTAGAACTAGAGGAGGGAGAAAATCTTGTATATATGGATGATGATAGGGAAGTCACTATGGAAGACTTTTTAGGGCTGGAGGAATGACTTGACTCGGAGCAGAAGCTTGATGAAAAACGAAACACTACGAGAAAGATCTGGAGACTTCGCCAGAGGCTAGCATCGATCGACAACTTCCACCTGACATCGATCGTCACCCACCTGATGATAATGATCGACACCCACTTGATGATAGCAATCGATACCCACCTGATGATAACAATCGACACTCATGGTTGGACGAGCTACCAGGATACACATTTGAGCTGGAACCGACTGAGGAAAGAGTGCAAAAGTCTGAGATCTCACATCTTGTTGTCCCTAAACATCAGAGACCACCTATCTGCGCAGAAGAAGCTGATGGGTTTTACAAAAGACTGAAGAGAATGCATGAACCTGTGAAGATTATGGTTCCATGCGCTATATTTGAAGCTGAATCTCCTATCCCACCAGATAGAAGTGTGCATCTAGCTTCCTACAATGGGGTATTTGATGATCATCAACATGCAACATCTTCTCAGCGAGGGTTGAGATTTGCAAGCAAAGTCGACAACGGCCGCACATAAGCAATATCGAATAACATCAACACGGCAACATCGAACAACACTACCACTTCACAATCGATCGACACCCATCGCGTATCAGAGCAGAATGAGTTTGAAGTGTGTCAAAATATTTTTGATGGAGGCACCACCACGTGGTAGGTTGAACTCATCCGTATTCGAAAATATGGAAGAATCCCCTTAAGTAGAAAATTTCCATTTTACTCAGAGGCAAGGGTCGGAGCCGGAGCTTCTCCCAGAGGGAACCTGGAGGCCGGTGTCCTATCCGAGGCCTCGAGGATTCTTATATCAGAGTATTTCCCCCAACTGATTGCCCCTTATTTCTCCATTTCGTTTTCTAATTCGGGAGATAACATGTGCACTTGAGTCAACCAAAATTTCTTCATCTCAGCAGATCGCACTTGAGAAGGATATCGCTCCAGTAATTCACCTTTTCTAGGTTCTTCTTAGGCCTGCACCGTGTTCGAACCTGAGGTGATTCAATTTCCTAATGATAGATTGTGGTCTTGATAGATTTCCCAGGCCCTGAACCAGTTTGAAGGTTATCTTGCAGGGTTCAGGACCCTGATCTTGCATTTCAGTGGAAGACAAGATTCTCTTGCAGGGCTTGTAACCTGATGTAGTTTTCTCCTAGTTACGCGGGACCTTACGAAGATTAGTTTTCTGATGCTCAAATGAGCGTTAAAATTTACCCATCAGATTCAGGATTCCTAGACCTGGAGAAGGACCCTGGAAGAATGGAGAACTTTAATGCATTTTTTGGTTTCCCGGGTCCGACAATGGAGACAAATCATTAAATTTTGCTTTGAGATCTGCTTTTGGGCGTGATGGCTTTCCTGAGACATGTGAAAGTCTTTTAGGGTTTTCGGTTTATTTTCCTTTCAACAAATTTCCGAGCCTTCAAGTTTCCCTTTCTCTCTCTTTTTAAAGATCTTGGTGACTTATTCTCGCAGCGTCCGATTCCAATCTTGTCGCTTTTAATTGGTAGTTCAAAATCTCCCCCTCTCTCATTATATAGGGTTCTAGCGGCGTCTCCTGGCTTAATCGGCTCTTTCCCTTAGATCTTGTTTTCAGTTTCTGACAGTGTGCGAGTTAAGGTTTATTTTAAAGCAGATAATCTATCAAATTAAGCTTACGAACTACTCTTTCCAAGATAGGTCTAATTATAGTACTTAGGGATCAAATCGACAAAGAGCGAGGGCACACAATAGATTTCTGAATTCTAATGTTTAAGCTAGGCAAGCTATAAATAGGAGGTTTATTACAGGTTTTATTTCGAAAAGAAAATTGTCTAAATAAATTAAGTAGATTCAAATATCGAAAACTTAGATCTAGGGTTTCAAGCAAGTGATTATAGTGGATAGGATGCTGGGAATTATGAATATGTGAGGACCTTAATCAAAAAATCTGACCCCATCTTTTTCCAACTCTCGTATGCGAACAGAGGAGTCGACTGTTGATTGACGGCTAAGTCTGACTGTCGATCGACGGTTATCAGACATGAATTTCGTCCGCTAGGTTAATTAAACCAACTCTTGCATGGAATCAATTCTGCACATAACTTACTCTCGTAGTTGTCCATGTCCTAAGTTCAGGTTTCTAGTTAGCTACTCTAGAACGCAAGCACTAAACACAATTCCAAAGATTGATATCTCTTCATCCTAGCAATCCTATTTTTGGGCTAATTCATCAATACCATTATAAACCATAAATCTAACAAGACAATTACTCAGACATAATCTTAGAAGCATAATAAACTGAATAGTATAATGCATAGAATAAATAATAGGGTTCCAATACAAAGCTCTGAAGAAGTTCAGATCTTCTCCCCTAAACTACTACAAAAACAAAAAAGCGGTAAATAATACTTTTTGTAATGTGAAATATGTGTCCCTCTGCCTAAACAATGGCAGGACCTTTATAAACTAGGTCAAAACTCATTCATGGGCATTCTGATAATTTGTGTTGACTTGGGCTTGAAGTCGGCCAATACTTCTGCAAGTAGGCCGTCGATCGACATCAAGGGTGCTCTGTCGATCGATGGTCATGATTGACTTTGACTCTGACTTAGCTGATCGTGAACAGCTACTAGATATCTTCCATGAATGCTCTAACAAGCTCCATTATCACCATAATGCTCCAAAACGTACCTTGACCTGAAAAGACTCTAAAATACTATCAAGAAATACACAGTTGACTCCAAATAAGGTCCAAATATAGACGTAAACTAGTAAATAACAAGGTATATCAACTCCCCAAGACTTAACCTTTTGCTTGTCCTCAAGTAAAACAAAGTTAACCTGTGAAAGAGTTTTGAAAAGTGGGGACTATAATAATACATAAGCATAACTATCAGCCCTACTATATCGCAACCACATCGTATAGTGCTAATCAAAGAGAAACTTTATATGCCTTATCCTAGTATAACAACCAAATCCATTCTACCAGCAACTCAACAAATACTAATTTGACTCACCCCTTTACTTATCTCATTTCTTTGTATAAAAATAGAGTGCAGGCTTTACCTTGGGAGTATCAATCAAAGGACACATGGACTAAACTCATGCAAACCTACGTGTATAGGTATAAAGCATTTTCTGATCCCTTTCTTCCCTCTTTTCTCTCAGAATCCTTTTGGATCTCAAATTCAATGGACAATGATGCTGCTACAGTTCATCTTGCCACCTCATTTTCAATTTTTTTGGAACAAAGTTGTAGGCGAATAATGGGGTCATTGGTAATGTACCTAACCCTTGCTTCCAACAATGAGTGATCATTCCTTTGAATTATAACAGTGGGGTCGTAGGCTATCTCAATGATTTCTGTTATAGATCCTGAAAGAGAGAGAGAGAGAGAGAGAGAGAGAGTGAGTGAGAGAGAGAGAGAGAAGGGAAATCATAAATACAAAGACTAGAACCCTACAGACTTTTGGGGTCAAAATCGGTTACGACCGAATCTACGTCAAAAACCTACTGGGAAATGCGCCCTTTGTGAAAATGGGTAATATCTCGAAAAAGGGGACGGGAAAAATCAAAGTCAATTCTCGGCTGACTATGAAGAAATGGTCTGCATAAGTTAACCATCAAGAAGAGTTTGTCCTAAGACCTTAGGTCAATGTATCCCCGGATGTCAACAAGACGAAACAACTAAAAGACTCGATCATACAACAACCAGGACGTAAAAATTAGCCGAGAAAGACATCCAACTCCTTGAACGGATAAATCCAACCACAAGAACCGACCAACTCGCCCGTTCGGAGAGTTGGACTGATCCAACTCGCCTAACGGTTGAGTTGGTTTGGACAAAACTACCAACTCACCAAACGGGCGAGGTGGGTTGGAGAAAGCAACCAAATTTCCCGTTCGGCGAGTTGGACAAGCCCAACTCGCCAAATGGGTGAGTTGGGTCGGAAAAAGCAACTAACTCGCCCGTTCGGCGAGTTGGACAAGCCCACCTTGCCAAATGGGCGAATTGGTTCAGACAAAACTACCAACTCACCCGTTCGGCAAGTTGGACAAGCCCAACTTGCCACACGGGCGATTTGGCACGGACGAGGCAACCAACTCGCCAAACAGGTTAGTTAGGTAGCACATGCAATCAAACTCGCCATTCGGCGAGTTGGATCAATCAACCCATTTTCACATCGTTCTCGTAACTCCCTCTTTTGAAACTTGATCAAACTTATCTTTGTTTTGTCTCGATCAAGATTGACGTTGGGACTTTACCGAGAGAACTCGTTTCCTTGTGCAAATATCGGGCCGACCATGTGAGACGATATCAATTGACTAAACACGTAGAGTCGCATGCCCCATACGAAAGATCCCAACTCTCGGAAGAAATCGTCTTAGGAATGTTCTTTTGATAAAATCGTAAAAACGCTTAAGTCGAAAAACAGCCCAAGAAGGTCTAAAACTCGGCTAATGGCCCACTCACGATTTTATCCGAAATCGTGCCCAATCTTTATGACGGTTTATCTTTCATTTTGTAGGAAGGGATAAATGTTAAGTTCAGAAGATAAATGTTAAGTTTCCGAAGATGATCATGATGATCGAGTGAAAAAAGGAATATTTACGCGAAGCGATAAACTTGACCGAGGGCAGAAGAGGAAAGAGCAAACCGCCTCTAGAGAAGTATATAAGGACTTTGAGGGTGAGGATGTATAGGAAACACAAAATCTCTACTCAGAGAAAACGTAGCACTTAGAGCATTTAGGCAACTTTCTGTTTTTGTTATTCGAGTTGCAACTCCACTAGGGTTTTGCAGTCTTAGTTTGTTAGAACTATGGATCTCCCTGCCAGCTCTCATAGCCAAGGCTTCTATTCTGCTGTAAACGCTCATACGAAAATTCAGAATAAGATATCTATTTTCTATCATTTCGATTCTTACTTTATTTTCCTATCTTTACTTCCTATTCTGATTAATTGGCGTGTTGTTCAGCAGATATCCGGGACCTCTGGGAAACTAGGGTTTACCCTACCTTCCCAATTCAACGAAAATCGACAGTGCGAATTTCGGTTCCCACACAGACTTGTAGAAGGAATCCGATACGATGTATACCAAGACCAAAGCAAACAAAGTGGTCAGTATTAGGTTGGAGATGAACTTTGGTTCCTTCAAACTTTCTTAGTAAGTGTGATCTAATGGCAGGATGATCCACTTTGGCATCTCTAGTAATTTCTGCAATCAATATGTCTAAGAATGGTGCTATAGTATGGTTAGACAATAAATAAGTTCTGATCATAATCCCCTTCTTGACTCTATAAAAACCATTTGAAAAATTTGATAGATAAAAACTCCAAATAGATAAAAGCATCAGTGACCCTCCACCAGACTTGAATAATACTTTCCCCAGTAATATCCCATCTGGATTGGTTAATAAAAACTAAAGCATAAATAAAAGGTTGAGAGAAAGTCGAGGTTGCCAAATTCCGTAAGAAGTGTCGACCGATGGTGAGTGTTGAATGTCGACTGATGGTTAACCATCCAACTTTTCAACCGATGGTGAACCATACAAGTTTTCGATCGATGGTGGTTTCAAACTGTTCTACTCCTCCTTTGAAAACCTAAAGTAATTAGATAAAATTTGTAACTAATAGCTAAATAATGAAAAATCAAAATAAAACTTACTACAGAGTGGATTTCCTCCCACTTAGCGCTTGGTTATAGTATTAAGCTCAACGTTTTGACTTCTGGACCAGGAAGGTGGTTCATCAAACCAATGTGTAAAGCAAGTATCCACATACTCTCTGCTCGTCTCAAACCATGCACTTAAAGCTTCTTACAGCCTCATCTGCTCTGGTTTTCTGATTTCCATCTTACTCTGAGCCACGCCTACCTGCTCATACTTTATTCGAGTGCTTGACTGCATCATGTCAACATGTTAAGTTCTGGCATTAGTGGGCTGTGAAGTATCCTCCAAACTCTGGTTAATAATATCCCTCATCAAGTCTTGAGAAAATAAACTCCATCAAGCTTATCTTGTAATAAGTAATGCGTTAGTAGCCTCTGCCCAGATGCTGTGTGGTGACTGCCCCAATCGATGTTTGTTTTCTGAAGAGGTTCTCTGAGGCCATAGTCAGTATATCTGCGATATATTTCTCAGACACATTGAGAATTCTTCCATCCATTTCTCGTGCATATCCATTTCGGTCCCTCATAATTCCAAACTCATAAGGTCAGAGGTAGCCATAATCATCATCGTATCATGTCGGGATGTCGTCGATCGACGGTATTGAGCCACCGTCGATCGATGCTGCATTCCAGCTTCCATAAAATCATCTGAAATTTCCAGTCTCTTCGATTGCAAAATCATGGTACTCGACTGCTTCTTCTTCAAAGTAAGAATCATCATACTCTGAGTTGTTGGTTTCTTGCATCCTCTCACGATATTTTTGCTCAATGTAGAATACGTTTTCTTAACTGTCTTCGTCATTCTGATCTGTGGCATAACCATCGGCCGATGGTGAAGAGTGAGTATAGCTTGATGTCGAAGGGTGGGTTTCGTACAGGTTCTGGTTGAAGCGACTGTCGACCGATGCCAAGGGCTGGGTGTCAGTCGATGTTGTGTCTGCAGGCTCATCGTCTTGATCGTATTTGTAGAAGCATGTAGTAATCAAACCTGAATTATTACCCAAATTTATCTGAGTAGCCTTGTTATTGACTTTAACAGGTTCATAAAAGTTGTATGGATGAATCAAGGATAGATACATCGCGTTTGTCTTCATGTCGCAGATAGCGCCCACTGTTGCCATGAGTGTTCTTCCAAGGAGTAATGAAGAGTTCCAATCAATATTAACATCCATCACATGGAAGTCTACTGGGACTAAGGCGTTGCAAATTTCCACTCGGACGTCTCTGGCTATCCTTCTTGAATTCACTTTGGAGCAATCCACAAAGGTGAATGAATCACTAGAAGGCTCCATTTTCAGGCTTAGAATCTGTGCCATCACTCTAGGCATGATATTAACTGCTGATCCAGTATCGCAGAGGACGTTCGGATACTTGTGACCTTTAACAAAACATGGAATCAGAAATTTCCCAGGGTCACTTTTCTTCTTGAAAGTAGTCCTATGCTTCATATTTTCCCTAAGGTCACTGATCATGCGCTCTATGTTCTTTTCTGTTTCCTTGGATTCCCTGAAAAACATCCACAATCTTTGAGTATAATATGCTTCATCAAATTGAGTATCTAAAGGAATTTTAAAAACTCTTTTGGAAAAGCCATCCATCTCTTTGTTAGTTGCTTCTCTGCGAAGTTGTTTAGGAATCTTCTGTTTCCTTCCGGGGTGCCTTTTTGTTGTCATGGGATCAGGTGTATCAGCATTATGTTCTTTATTCTCCAACCTTAAAGGTCTGATAAATAGGTCGGCACCCAGACTTGGTAAACGAATCGGTTGTGTTGTTGGGGACTGTCGATCGACTCTAGCTTCTCAACTATGATCGACGTTAGAAGATTCACATGAGGCAACAAATTTTGCAGGTTCCGTCGTTTGATGTTCTGGTTTGGGTATTGATCGTCACCAACACGAACTGCCCAAGGACATGTCACTTTCTACGCAGAAATCTTCTTCTTGGAGCTGTTCTCTCTTCACTTTTTGCCAAAAATCTTCACCTATCAATGCACTGACGTGGTGATTCTGACTAGCTTCCCCTTTCTCCTTAATCAGGGTCTCATATCTTTGAACGGCCTCACTTTTTTGGAACACTTGATTCTCCAACTTCTTGACATGAGTGTTGAGAGTCTCAAACTTTGTGTTGAGATTGATGTATAGAGCATCTATCTTTCCATTGAAATTCACAGTTATCTGCTGCTGCTGCTCTAGTATTCTATCAACCATATCTTCTAACTTGCTCTCATGATGTTTCTGCTGCAGCGAATTCTGATTGTAGTTACTCCTGTTGCCACCATAGGAGTTTTTGTTATAGCCTGGATTTCCCGGTCTCAGGTAACCGCTTCCACCAAAAAAATTCACATCCTCTTCCTCATCTTTCTCTTCCAGGGCTTTCACTTCTTGCTTCTTGAGAAATTTCATAACACTGTCCAGCTTTTCCTTGACTTCATCTATCTGCTCTGTTCTCAAAGATGCAGCTTATTTCCTCATCTCATAGTCAGTGTTCTTGGTTCTATTGCTGGATGCCAAGTTCTCAATACGCCTTGTTGCTTCTTTTGGACTCCTAGTGCCAAAGTTTCCTTCACTAGATGTGTCTAAAGCCATCTGGTATTGCAGATCAATACCTCTGAAGAAAGTCCTTAGGATCTGCACTTCATTGAAACTGTGATGTGGAAAGTCTCTCTGGTAGGATTTGAATCTGAATCAGGAGCTTCTGAATGATTCTCCAGGCTCCCGTGTGAATGTAGCGATTCTGATCCTCAAGTCTTCTGCTCGTACATCATCAAAGAAATTCAGCGGGAATGCATTCTTGATGTCTGTCCAGGATGTCAGAGATCCTGGTGGTAGTTTCTTAAGCCAATGCAAAGTATCTCCAGCAATTGAGTACTTGAAGAGCTTGTAGGATAGATATTCCTCAGGGACTCCATTGTCCTTAATAGCATATACTAAATCCTCAAACCGCTCCAGGTGATCCATCGGGTGCTCATGTCGCAATCCATGGTAGGGTGTTTGCGCAACAAATGCGAAGAAGGATGGTTTGATCTCAAAATAATTCCTCTGGAAAGTTTGAGGACGAATAGCGGATCTGATAGCATAAAACTGGTCTGGACGATTGTAGTATGCTAATGTCCGTTGAGCAGATCGAGCAGCAGCTTTAGGTCGAGCTACTGCAGCGGCTGCTACTAGTTCAGGGATTACAGCCCCCTGATTGTAAATTCTCTGACATGTGGCATTACATAGATGACCCTCAAGTTCATACATGTCTCCTCCCTCATCTCGAACCACAACTAAAGTCACAATTATCTCTCGGGAACCACAAAATTCTAAATAAGTTAAGTAGATTCAAATATGGAAAAGATAGATCTCGGATTTCAGGCAAGTGAATTATAGTGGATAGGATGCAAGGAATTAAGAATATGCAAGGACCTTAATCAACAAATTCGAGCCCATCTCGTTCCAACTCTCGTATACAACCAACGGAGTCTACCATCGAACGACGGCTAAGGCCGAGTGTCGATCGACGGTTATCAGACAGTAAGTTTGTCTGCTAGGGTAATTAAACCAGCTCTCGCATGTATCTAATAACCTAGCTCAATGGAATCAGTTCTGTCACAGATCCTACTCTCACAGGTTTCCATGTTCTAAGTTCATGTTTCTAGTTAGCTACTCTAGAACGCAAGTAATAAACACAATTCCAAATATTGATATCTCTTCATCCTAGTAATCCTATTTTTGGGCTAATTCATCAACACCATTATAAACTCTAAATCTAACTAGAGAATTACTAAGACATAAACATAGAGAGCATGATAAACAAAATATATAATTGATGTGCTCAAATTACCCCAAGAGCAACTCTCTCAAATAAGAGATCGATTGCAGTACTTAAGGATCGTATCCACAGAGACTCGATATCTCACACAATAGACTTGAGTTTTGGACTACGATAGGTCAGATAAATACAGAGTAGCAAGTAAATTAAGGAGTTTGTTGTTTGATGGAAGTATGGGTGCTAGACTTGTGTTTCAGGTAAGTGAATTGTAGTGAATATGATGCATGGAATCATTAATATGCGAGGACATTAATTAACTAGTCTGACCCCTCCTTGACCCAACTCTCGTATGCGGACAGAGGAGTACATCTTCGATCGAGGGCTAAGGCTGAGTATCGATCGACTCTAATCAGACAGGAAGTTCATCCGGTAGGTTAATTAAACCAGCTCTCACATGTATCTAACAACCTAGCTTAATGGAATCAATTTTATTCTCGTAGTTGTCCATGTACTAAGTTCAGGTTTCTAGTTAGCTACTCTAGATTGCAAGCATTAAACACAATTCCAAAGATTGATATTTCTTCATCCTAGAAATCTTATTTTGGGGTTAATTCATCAATACCCTAGGAAACATAAACATAGCAGGTGGATCTACTCATACATGATATTTGTCACAAAAATGATAGATGAATAGATATAAAATAGCAATAGAATACCTATAAAGACCAAAGTAGTTCCAATAGAATCCTGAAGGATTCCTCTCTTCTCTCCTAACTAAGAATAATGAATAAAATAAAACTTAGACAGCGCATTAAAGCGTAGGCGTCAACAATGGCTTAGAAAACACATAGATAGGGATTTTAGTCGGCCAAGGGTTTTCTGGTACCTTGTGGTATCTTTGGGCTTAAGTCGGTCTTGAAACAAGGAGGGCCTGTCTTCTGGGTTCACTTTTGATCGATACTATGGCTACACCGTCAATCGAGACTAATTCATCTTCTCGCCAGCTTCCTCTTGCGAGGCAGACTTAAGTACAATGGGCATAACGTTTGCTACAAGATGTGGATTGACCTCAAACCGGTGGCATTGGAAATCTAAACCAAAACTATATCTCGTGTCCAGATATGGGTGAATCTAACGGTGGGAAGGTCTCTTTCCATAGCTAAAAATCTGACGTGTCTGCACAGTTCTACATCTCAAAAAGCTCTAGAATCACCAAAGTTCTCCAGAACGTACCTGAACATGAAAATACTCTAAAACATACTCCAAAGTCATATTATAGATTCTAAAACGCACATATACAATGGAATATAAGTGGTAAATTCCATGGTATATCAATTTCCCCAGACTAATCATTTTGGTTGTCCTCAAGCAAAGAATATTACAATTTGAAAAAGGTTTGAAAACAAAGGGACTCGCAATATCTCTAATCTTAGAGAAAATTTATATACATTATTCTAGTGTAGCAAACAATACTATTCTACCATCAACTTTAGTAAATAATAGTCTGACTCACCCCTCTACTAACCTCATTTCTTGCATATAATAAAAGTGTAGGCTTTACCTTGGGAGTGTCGATCAAAGGACACATGGACTCTTACCCCTGAAAGTATTTTGAACACACATGTAATAGTGTTCTTTGATCCCTTTCTTCCCTCTTTTCTCTCTTCTCTACATCTCAAACGCAATGGACAATGATACTGATACACTTTACCTTGCCATTTTTTTTTTACAAAGTGTAGGAGAACAGTGGAGTCATTGGTAATGTACCTACCCCTCGCTTCCAACGACGTGTGATCATTCCTCTGAAATAGAATAGTGGGGTCATCTATAATGTACATTACCATTTTTTTTCCCTACGCATCTTAGGAAATTATCTCATTTTTTTTCTTTTTTTCATTAGATGCCTAATAGAGCGAGAGAAGGAAATCAGAAGCACACAAACTTTTACATTCCAGACTTGCAGAAGGAATCCGATCCAAGGTATTCCAAACCTTAAAGCAGGAAAATAAGTCAGTATTAGTATGGAGGTTAGCTTCGGTTCCTTCAAACTTTCTAAGAAAGTGTGATATAGTGGCAGTATGATCCACTTTGGTTTCTCTTGTACTCTCTGCAATTATTAAGTCTAATAACGGTGCTATAGAGTGGTTAGTGAACAAGTAAAAATCTAAATCTGATCATAATCCCCTTACTGACTCAATAGATTTTTTGAAAAACTTAATTTAGATATAGAAAATAAAAGCTCAAAACAATAATAACATCAACAAACCTCCCCAGACTTAAATAACATCGCCCCTAGTGTTATCCCGTCCTGGTTCGGTTAGGATAAATAAATCATCAAGACAAAATTTAACAAGGAAAAACGATATACCTGCTTGTTGATGGTGATCGTCGATCGACACATTTAAGTGATGATCGATCGATGCTCGGTTTTCTCTTTCAATTGACAATGACAAGGTGTCAATCGATGATATGCAGAACATCTTCCTCGGATCTCTTTTTTAAGCTGAAATAAAGTAAAAACCAAAAATCAGTAATAAATGAAAGTAAAAAATGTAAAACGTAATAAACAGTGGGTTGCCTCCCACTCAGCGCTTGGTTATGGTCTTTACCTTTACGTTTTGGAACTCTGATTTAGTCCAAATGAGATTGAGAACTTTCTCAAAAACAATTCCCAATGTCCAATATCTTCATCTTTGTCATACTTTTTGTGAAAACCTCCATAGACTATTTTCCTTTTTGTCTATAATCTCAGCAATAAAAAGTTCTCGAAGCATTGCAAACGACTCTGAGAACCATCTGCTGAGCACTCTGAATTTTTGACACAATATGAGAAGTGGGGAATCAATGACAACTAAGGACCGCTGGTCCTTTTTCTCTTCTTTCAATTTCTCCTTTTCTTTCTGCTATTCTTTCCCCAGAGTTGTTTGATCTCGTAGGTTCCTCCATAAAAAAAAGATTTTGACATACTTCCAACTCATTCTGCTCTGATATACTATGTGTCGATCGACGCTCTAGTACTGATGTCGATCGATGCTCAAATGGTGGCGTCGCACGATTCACCTATGGTGGTGTCGATCGATTCTCCGACCGATGGTCCTTGGTCAACGTCACCTTCATACCTGAATATTCTCTAAGAAACAACTGTGTGCTAAGGATCATCAAATACCTCAATGAAGGGATCCATATTAACATTTTCATCTGATGGAATAAGAAATTCAACCTCAAAAACAATGTTGGGAACCACAAACTTCACAGGTTCATGTATCATTTTCACTCTTTTTTGAAACCCGACAACTTCTTCAGTGCTGATAGGTGGTCTCTGGTGTTTAGGGACAGCAAGATGTAAGGTCTTGGATACGTGCATTCTCTCCTCATTTTGTACTGGTTCAATCATGTAACCTCGCTGTTTGTCCAACAATAAGTGTCGATCGATGTCGGGTGGGCGGTGTCGATCGATAGTATCCGATGGGTGACGATCGATATCATTAGGCGGGTGTCAATCGATGTTAGCCTTTCGCGAAGTCTCTAGATCTTTTCCCGAAGTGTGCTGATCGTCATCAAGCTTCATCTCCAAGTCCTGATCCGAATTTTCAGGCTGTTTCTGATTCTCTAGCTCCAAGAAAACCACTATAATCGACTGATCAAACCTCAGAGTTGAGTCTGCAATGTTCTAAGGACAACTTGATCTTTCAAGGGTTTCGAGAGGTATCAATCGACAACAGAGATATGTGTCAATCGATGCTGCGGTCGTGGTGTCGATCGATGCTGCGCTCATGGTGTCGATCGATGATAAGGTCGGTCACTTATATCAGCTTCATCTGCTCTTCTTGGCTCTCCAAATCCATGTTGTCCATCATCCTCTACAAGATATCTCATTATAGATTCCATCTCAATCTCTAGATATGCTGGAGCATCCCAGAGAATTTTGTTGAGAAAGGCGTTACTGATGTCATTCCAGGTAGTAAGTAATCCTGGTGGTACCTTCTTAAACCAATGAGTTTGTCCAGCAAGGGTGTATGGGAATAGTTTGCAGAAGTAGTGGTCTTCAATGACTCCATTGAAGATAATCAATACTATTTCCTCAAATAAGTTGATATGATCCATTGGTTGCTCGTGAGAAAAGCCATGAAAGTCATCCCTCTCAAGAACAGTAATCAACTGTCCGGCTCTGTTGCGAGCTCGACCTTCGTTGTCTCTTAAGATCACATGCTTATCAGCCTCAAGTATAAGCAATTAGATTTTCTCTGTCTGTTTGCTAGTGGCATCGATCGATACTGAGGAGTTATGGTCGACCGATGTCATAGTATTGGTATCGACCGACGACGAAGTGTTAGTGTCTATCGATATTTGTTTCTCTTCACTGTTAATCACTGCTTGGAGGGTGTCGGCTGCCCTCTTAGACTAATGGATCAAGCCTGAATCAGTAGACTCCTTCTTCTTTGTAGAGCCAAAAAATCCTCTTCTCATCGCCTCCTGGTACTATGGTATATGTACCTGAAACAAAAGAAAAGAAGACTAGAGTAAGTAAAACTAAAAATAAAAACCTACACGAAATCCTACACCTAGTCTAATGGTGATCAGATTCCCCGGCAGCGGCGTCAAATTTGATGTGCTCAATTTGCTTCAAGAGAACCTCTCTAAAATAAGAGATCAATTGCAATACTTAACGATCGTATCCACAGAGACTTGATATCTCACACAATAGAATTGAGTGTCGGATTACGCTAGGTCCGATAAATAAAGAGTAGCAAGTAAACTAAGGAGTCAGTTGTTTGATGGGAGGATGGGTGCTAGACTTAGGGTTTCAGGCAAGTGAATTATTGTGGGAACCAAAATTCGCACTGTCAATTTCCCTTTAATTAGGAACGCAAGGTAAACCCTAGTTTCCCAGAGGTCCCCAATATCTGCTAAACGACACGCCAATCAATCAGAATATGAAGTAAATAGAGAAAAATAAAGTAAGAGTCGAAAATAGAGCCAATAGATGTCTTATTCTTAATTTGCGTATGAGCGTTTACAACAGGATAGGAGCCTTGTCTATGAGAGCTGTCAGCGAGATCCCTAGTTCTAACAACCTAAGACTGGGAAACCCTAGTTGAGCCGCAGCTCGAATAACAAAAACGAAAAGTTGCCTAAATGCTCTAAGTACTATGTTTGTTCAGTGTAGAGATTTTCTTGTGTGTCTTGCATCATCACCCTCGAAGTTTTATATACTCCTCTAGAGGCAGTTTGCTCTTTCCCCTTTTGCCCTTGGTTGAATATATCGCTTCGCGGAAATATTGTTTTTTCCTCGAGCTTCATGATTATCTTTGGAAACTTAACATTTATCCTCCAGTCTTGAAATTTATCTTCCAAACTTAACATTGATCCCTTCCTGCAAAATAAAAGATAAACCATCACAAATTTTTGTCTCATTTCGAATAAAATCGCGAGTGGGCCTTTAACCGAGTTTTAGACCTTCTCGGGCTGTTTTTTGACTTAGGCGTTTCAACAATTTTATCGAAAGAGCATTCTTAAGACAACGTCGTATGACAGTTAGGATCTTTCGTATGGGGTGTGCAACTCTAGGTGTTTAGTTAACCGTCATTGTCTTATACGATTGGCCAGATACTTTCACGAGAAAACGAGTCCTTTCAGTAGAGTTCCAATGTCAGTCTCGATCGAGACGAAACAAAGATAAGTTCGATCAAGTTTCAAAAGAGGGAGTTACGAGGACGAGGTGAAAATGGATTAATCGATCCAACTCGTAGAATGGACGGGTTGGATTGCTCGTGGTACCTAAATCACCCGTTTGGCGAGTTGGTCGGCCCATGCTGTCCAACTCGCCCCGTTCTGTCCAACTCGCCCGTTCGGCGAGTTGGACTGCTTGGTTGGTTTAGTGTTCCTTTACTCCGAGTTTTTGTCTCGGAAACTTTTGTTGAGAAGGTATTGAATTTGCATTCGTATGGACACACAAATTTTAGATGTTGATTTCGATAGTACCGTTTTTGACCCCAACAGTTAGCCCCCCATCTCGCAAGTTTCGAGCAGGATTCTTGCGGGCGAGTGATGGTGTCTTATCGGAATCTGTGATACTAATTGATTTTTCTCAAAAAGTTTTTTTCCGATTATTTTAATGCAGAAAATCCTTCAACTTTTGTTCCTTTCCGTCAAAATGTCTTCTTCCAGAAACTTTCAGAGGAGCGGTGATGTAGAGATGAGCAACGCCGCTGGTGAGAATTCGCCGGATCTTCCTACCACTAGAGCCGTCCCAGCTCGTATTATGGAATTTCTTTCTTTCCAGAATGAGCTCGCTTGCCGCGATGGTGCGGCCTTGGATAGAAAGACCTCTTCCCAGTCACACTTGAGGGATGATGGGCGGATCCTTGAGCCTGAGAAGCTCCAGGACGTTGGATGATCTTCACCATAGAGCTATGGACTGCTCTAGAGTTGTTTAGCGACTCCTGAGACACAGGATAACCCTGCTTCATGTCTAGGATGAATCACAGAAGCTCACGCAACCTTGTGTGACAAAGAAACTTGTTCACCACGTGAACAATGAAGGGAGGTCCCCAAAGGGACGAGTTTGAAAGCCAAAAGCTCTGATTTTTATTAAAAGAATGTGTAAGTTACAATATGTGCTGCTTTTGGCTTTATAAAGACAAAACAGAAAACCCTAACTAGAAAACCCTACCCTAATTCGAAAATAGAAAACCAAAACCTATTTCTAGTTGATTTATAAAACCCTAACCCTAATCCTATTCCTAATGGGTTTATTAAAACGAAAACCTAATCCTACTTGGTTTAGAATTACAAGAAATCAGAAATACACTTGAGATAAGGAAATCGGCCAGCCTAAACCAAACTGGTTTATCTTTCCACTTCTTGGGCTTGAAAGGCCTATTTTCAGCAAACATCTTATTGGGCTTGTCCATGAACAAGTCCACCACGTCCTTGCTCTCTTTCTGATCTATGTAGAACGTGAGAAGATTATCCTTAGTCCATGTAATGCTCTGCTCCATCGATCTTCTATTATCATGCTGCTTCAATTGCTGCAAGCCATTAATCTCCTTCTTTGGCTCATTGAAACAAACCATAAGCAGAGAATTTGCTAGTGAACACACGAGCTTCAAAATCCAATGAAGTTGAGGCTGATCCAGATCGCACCCTCCCCTCCTGCTCTTTAAAAGCGGATTTGTCCTGCGCAATATCCAGTCCTCTCTAATAATGTGTAGACACTGTTCCTATACGCGTCTGCATCCAACCCTGCTAATTGAGCTCATTAAATATGATGTGTGCTAGCTTGAGAGCTGGCTCAGTGTGCTCCTATTTTTGTATGTATCAGGGCACGTCGGCAAGAATGCTCTGCTAGATGTTCTGGTGGTCGAACTAACCAGCAACCAATGGACGAAAGAGCCAAATAGAGTAATGTCTCGATCATGTCTGCTCAGCACAATTGGATCACAAGAATGCAAAGTGAATATACATCTATAGCTATGTTTCTACAATGTATCAGCTAGACAGTATCGATGCCGTACAATTCGATCCCGCTATACGCACTCTTGAGAGTCTAGGACCGTGCATATTGCCTCTACGTTGAGGTCATCCTTTGTCTTTGCAGCACAGCTTTGGCTAATGTACATTTGATGTGCGTACACGTGATGATTATGACAGTACGCTCTCCCTAGCAGCCTACATACTACAGCCGATGAACTCGCGTGTATTTCATGGTCATAGGATGACTGAGGCCAAGCAGCCTGCAAGTCTTTAGTAGTCATGGATGCAGTCAGACTATAGTCTCTCTTCTTTCAACTGTACGCTTTGCTGCTGATTATGAGCTCAGACACATATTTTCACATACCTGCCTTTGACAGCATATGTGGGAGCACGTGCAAGATCGCTGCTCAATGTCATGAGGATTGTGAGCTGTATGCAGATGCATACTCAGCTCTGCGCTCGTGTTAGTGTGTGCCTTCGGTGTGGCCACGCGAGTAATGTTGTCTATTAGCTCTTAAACTCAGCATATGCTTTGTCCTCGACGGTTCAAGATATATAGTTGATGCAGCTTCATTCGACAAGTCTGTAATGTGATGGCGCATGAGAGGTGCAGAATCTAACAGCAAATAACAATTGAGGCCTGATGCAGTGAATAATATAACGGAGAAAATCTATGACTGGTCCACCTTGTCATGCAAAGACTCCAGATGACTCCTAATGAAGTATCAAGGCGCGCAATCAAGGATTCCTTCTCGTCTTTAGCGTCTGTTAGTTGTCTGCAGACATGATCTGACGCACATTAGAGCTACACTGTAGCGTGCATCAACTCTTGCTGGTCACGACTGATTGGTCTGGCAAGTTCTCACATTGCACATAGAGAGTAGCCAGATCTGCTGCGCTCAAGTCTGCTGGTATATCTGCTCTAGGTTTGCTTCTCAGTTCGTTTTGTCAAGGAGCCATGACTTAGAAGTTTGTTTCGCTGTTTCTCCAGACTTTGTTTGTGATAGCTCAGGAACTAGTCTGGATGCGTTCTCTTCTCTGCGTCCCTGGGCGAACGCCGCATCCAGACACAGCGCCCAACAAGAACTATCGCAGATAGGTCAGATGTAACTCTTGTCTGGCCTTGACGACGTTTATTTTAGTCTCAGATCTGTTCCATCTTGTTGGCTGGGGCTGCCTACGTTGCTCTCATGATTGGTGATACGATGCAATACGGCAGCTAGGCTATGTCACTCAGTTGACTGCATTCAGCTAAAGTATCGAAGGTCTCGCTTGCTAAGAACCGAGACTCTCTTTGCCTTGTATGCTTTGGTTAGTGTTAGTGGGCCTTATCTCACGCTTGGCTAATGCGCCAGTAAGAAAACCATGCAGAGTTGCTGGATAGATGATGGAAGTGTCGTGATCCTAGTTGAGGAATCATAAACCCTAAACCCCCAAGTGGCTCTGATACCACATGGTGCGCCTTGATAGAACTTCAAACCTAACCTTCAAGTGGCTCTGATACCACATGGTGCCTTGTAGGAAGACCTCGTCCAGTCACACTTGAGGGATGATGGGCGGATCCTTGAGCCTGAGAAGCTCCAGACGTGGATGATCTTCACCATAGAGCTATGGACTGCTCTAGATGTTTTTAGCAACTCTGAGACACACGGATACCCTGCTTCATGATCTAGAGGAGATCACAGGAAGCTCACGACCAACTGTGTGTGACAAGGAAACTTGCTTCAGCCACTAAGAACAGTGAACAATGAAGGAGCAGAATGCCCCAAGAGCGACGAGTGCACCGTTGAAAGCCCAAAGCTCTGACTATTCTTATTAAAAGGATGTGTAAGGTACACTATGTGCTGCTTTTGCGTCTCTAAAGAGCCAAGAACAGAAATGCAAACTCACTAAGCTACGAAACCTACCCTATTCGAAAAATAGAAAACCAGAAAGACCCTAGTCTTCTCCTAGTGGTTGCTAAACTACCCTCAATCCTATTCCTAATGAGTTTAAAAAGAACGAAAACCTAAATGTTTTCCCTTACTTGGTTTAGAAGTACAAGACATAAATGTAAACGACAACTAGAAATCACACTTGAGAAGTTAAGAAATGAACGGCCCATGCCTAAACCAAGCTGTTTATCTATCCACTTCTCTGGCTTGGAAGGCTATTTTCAGCAACATCTCTTGGGCGTCGTAGTCCTGACATCGAACGAGTCCACCGCGTCCTTGCTCTCTGTTCTGATCCATGTAGAACGTGATGAGAGATCTATCCTAAGTCCATGTAATGCTCTGCACCATCGATCTATCTTGAATTATCATGCAATGCCTTCAATTAAGGTTGCAAGCCATAATCTCTCCTTCTTTCGCTCATTGAGAACAAACCCATTGAAAGCAGACGATATTGCTAGTGAACACGACGAGCTATCAAATCATAAATGAAGTTGAGGCTGATCCAGATCGCACCAAAGATGAAGTTCTTTCTCCTTAAAACAGTAGCAGTCTTTTATCCCCTTTGTCTCTCAATATTTTCAAACTTGGTAAAAGCTTTGTGTCTAGTGAAACCAATGCTTGAGGGAGGGAGAGAGACTGGTGGTGAATTGATGAAAAATGATTTGCAGAGCATTTGAGTTTCAGATATAAGAAAAGCTCTTTGAAAGGTTGTCTTAAAAAATTTCTGCCTTTGAAAATGTTTTTTCAATATTCCAGAGTATTTTAAATTTATTTTTTAGTATCTTTGCTTGGTTTGTTACAAGCTTGGAAATATTTTAGAAATTGATTTCCCCTTATGAAAAGTTTTGAAAAGTAATCTAAAATTCTGAAAGTATTTTTTTAAAATTTTTTGATAAGTTCTTGATGAACTCTTGGTTTTAGTAAAACCATTTTAAAGGTTTTAAATCCTTAGAAAAGTGTTTAGTAAAACCATTTTCTTCTCTTGGCCTTTATGGCCTTTGAACTTGGTTGTGGACAAAGAATTGTGTTCCATTGACTCTTGTTCTTTTCTCCAGAATCACCTTTGTGTGATCTAATCCCTTAATGAGGTATTGTTGTTGTTAAGGTTGCAGGAATCTCTTGGAGGGAGCATGTCCTTGCATCCATGAAATAAAAGACTGGTTGA
>CAJHQP010001153.1:0-128536 GCA_905132765.1 Moricandia arvensis | reverse complement strand
TTTATTTATTTTTGAAATTTATATATTTTATATTATATTAAGTATTTTTGTCAAATATATTATTTGTTGACTAAGCTAAAACTATATTATGTATTGTCATCAATCTTATATGTCATGTTTATTTTTGTATTTCGACTCTTTCATATATGTTTTAATTATATTTTAATATATGATTATCTATCATTTTTTTGTTGAAACAGTAGGTTTGGATTAACTTGTTTTTTTGTCAGTGTATGTTTGATAAATGCAAAAAGAAAAAATATCGTAAATGTATTTTTCTCTTTATATTATTACTAGTTTTTTATTTATTACTGCAAAATTATTCTTTTACATTTTTACTGAATAATTATTTTGATGGAAAAATTGATGTCAACACTTTATTAAATTAAAAATAACTGATTGTGGTTTATTTTTTATGAGGCAGTGTGGTCACACTTTTTACGTGGTCACATTTTTTTTTATAGTTGTATAGAATAATTGATTAATGAATAGTTGATGTTTAAGCAGAAAGAAAAATTAAATATAACATGATAAAATATTAATGGGTTATTAGCATTTTATTAATAGTTTTGGACTTATAGTTATAAGAAGAAGAAAAATGTAGGATAACTATTAAATTTTTTTTTTATGACAATGTTATTTTAAATAATTTAGGAATGTCTATTGATTGGTGGCAGGTTAAGTAGAGAGGAAACTATATTATATATATCGATTAGACAACTCCGCACATGTAAGATGTTTTTAGGTTTTCTTCTTCACTATACACCGCCACTCGTCCTTTGGATATACGTCATGACAGATCTCCTTCAATGGCCTCTAGCTCGTTATCTCGATCAGGTATACATACATAACCAATGCTATTGTTCTGTTATCGACATTGAATAGTTAACATTCTCTTTCTAATCGCTCCGAGAAATCATTAGAAGCAGAAGCTTGGATTCATAACAATGCTATTGTTCTGAATCCGCCTCTCATTTTTTTTATTTTATTTATATTGCAGCGTTACATTGCTTTCACCTGTTATGTCCTTGCCCAGCCTTTACCTGTAAGTATGCAAATGGTTCCATGTGTTGATGTCTCTACTCCGGAACCAAACTGTAACTATCAAGAAGCGAGGCAGGATTGTAATGTAATGATGCAGTCATCGTTTGTGCGTAATGGTGCTATTGTAGGATCCATGGATACAACTCTGTTACATACTAAGCGGAAAATTTGCAGCCTCAACCATTGGTGTGCAAAATAACGGATGGTACGAACCGAGCATGGACAGGTCCAGGTGCCGGTGCAGTCAGCCTATCCTAGGTTTCCCTAACGTACAGTTTTGCCTGCTTAATCTTTTTCTTGTAATAAACGCCTGGTAAGCAAACTACTACAGCGAGGAAACAAGTTTCAGCTCGCCGCTGAAACTCAGCAACGAGTCTTCTCATATTGCTGAGGTTCATAAATGAGAGAACTCGTTAGCAGGTGCACTGTTTGCATGGTACTATGTGCAAAGGCGAGAAGCTACGCAAGTGAGTCAAAAGGTTACATAGTGAGACGTGTGACTAGTTCTGTTCAAGGTCCTGTTAGTGAGCCAGACAGGTCAGCTGACCTTCTGTAGTTGATGTGATAGTGGGTCTAATGGGATCCCTGCAGTGCACGAGCCTCAATGATCCTAGTTGTGGAGGAGCGTATCTCTGTTCAGACGGAGATTTTAACCATGGCGCAAGACAGGTGTTACACCGAAGAACTTTACTGCGACACAAGAACCTTTTTCCGCAAGCCACTGTTTCATATAGATAGCCAATAGATGTTATTCAAAAAGAAGATTATCTTTTGTGAAACAAGCGGATGACTATCCGAGTCAGATATAGAGTTAACACGAAAATGTCAAAATCGAAACTGATTGGAGCAAGGGCTAATAATGGAGTCAGCGAAAAGTTGTGTTGCTGGATCCAAAAGGTTTGGGCATTTAACTAGAAGCACAACTCTTTAAGTGTATTTGGCGGTGTGATAAGAAATATAAGCAGAAGGAAGGTCCCTCTATTCAATTGAAAGACAAGAGTAATCCCTAACTCAGGGAAAAGGTTATGTGATGGAGACATTGCAGGCAGAGCGATTGTGTTCCATGTCAGCTGCAGGAACTTGCTTCCAAGGAACTAGGCAGCAGTGGCGACAATGCCTCAAAAGCAGAGAGAGATGGCTCAAATGGTTGTTGCTGCAGCGATACAGATTGGTGGATAATCAGAAGGCTATGGATTAACGGAACAGCACCAGGAGGTTCAAGTGGAAGTTGACCCATGGATTAGTGGCTCAGTCGGAGATCTCTGTTGACCGAGTTCGCTTGATAACTGGTCCTCGAGCCAAAAGAATACTCAAGAAGATAAAAACACTTGAGAGTCAAGACATGAGTGTTGAACAGCTCTAGAGTGAGGGCTTCTCTGCTATACTGAGCGTGTTCATGCAGTAGATGACGAGTGATGATGCAGGCTGGGATCTGGTATCTCTTGTCTCTCCAATATTTTTCTCTGATGATTCATGTCAGAATCTTTTGTCTTCAGATATTTGAGGGAAAAGGACCATTCGCTTTCAGATAATATATATGCACGTTAGGCGGTTACATGCACTTACCATAGAAATGCGTCAATTATCACGATCTTGTACTAGTCAGCGCAGTTAAGGTGCGAGAGTGATGACTTAGTATCTGCAGTGCTGTCATTCTGATTTGAAATCTGTTTCCATAGACCACTGCGGGTGCAACGTCTATTCGGGAAGGTGCACTGTTTCAGTGAGTGGTATTCTTCTGTGATCTGCTTGTCATCGGCAGTCTGAACAAGGTTTGTAATCAATGCTGTTCAATCAGTGGAGTAGCAGTCATTTCGTCCAACATTTGTCTGGCATGATTTTAACTCGATTTTCTGTTTAAGGCTGATTTGATTCAGGATCTTAATGATGCTCTCTCATATTCGTCTCTCTCTTTTAATGCTATTCGATAGAGATTCATTCGCGCTTATGATGGCACACTTGATTTGCGTCAAGTCTGTAAACTACTGATATACATGATATTTTGCTACGCTGATATATATTCACTGTGGACAGTGTGAAAGAACTACTACAGAAAGAGATTGGCTAGTGTTCTCTGAGATCAAGGTTGTAGAGTCAGAGTAATGGATGCATTTGAGAAGTTTGTTCTGAGAGCTCCCAAATTCCAGGAGTCGTGCTGTAATGGTATTATATTTTACACCGTTTATCTCTATCATTAATATCACTGTTTATGGTATATTAATATTTTCACTGCTTATAAATTGTCTACTTGGCTAAAGTAATCATATTGTTCTACTTGATAAACTCTTTCCAGTAGTTGTCATGTTGTCATATATAAACCTTACTTTTATGTTCAGGTTTTGTGTTTCGTCTGCAAAGAAGAGTGCTCCAAGACAGAAACTTGAGAACATTTCTGAGGTATGTCCTTGGTAGTTTTAACTAAATTTTTGCGTAGGAGTGTGTTATCCGGAGCAACTGATCCCAGAGAAACTGAACTGAGATCATATAACAAAATCAATAGTAGAATTAGGTTTTACTTCGTTAATGTTATTCATAGACTGAGAACTCGAACCAAACCGGTTTGAAGATCTAGTTTAGTATATATTCAACATCAATATTCTTTACTGGTTAACATTACTGTCTTCAGTGGTAACAGTTTTGTGAAATGTGGGTATTGCAATAATGCAGGTGGTGGATTCATACGCTAAAGATGAGAGAGTGGGTTTCGCTGAACCGGGTTTCAGGAGTTGAGCTTTACCTTTGTCCAACCCGTGGCAGAACTACCGAGATTTTAAGCAAGATTGTTCCAAGAAACCAACTTGATTTCTTGAAATCTTTAGATGATGATGGTCTTATAGGTGTTGTTGTATGGAGAAGACACAATTAAAAAAACCACCACTATCTTACTCTCACAAGAACACGGTTCTCCGTTAACCACACTTAATACGTCTCGTTACGGTAACATACCACAGGTCAACCATGATGATGGTGGTGATGTGCCGCAGGGTTTGGTCCAATGGCCGTGGCTCGGGATGATGATGATGACTTGCCTGAATTTAACTTATTTGTCTCATGGAAATGTTGTCATGAACCGGACCAGCCGGTCTGATCTGTAAGAGAGCTAATTCATAAATATGGAAATCTGAACCATTGTGGAAACAAGGTTTTAATAATGATGGCGGCAATGACATACTACCAGAATGGCAGCCTCAACAAACCAACGAACGTAAATGGTGGCTCAATGGTTAGACCACGAAGCGAGTGGTGGACTCATCAGGCTAGAGGATATTAAATGGGCTTTTGTTATGTTTTGGAAAAATTTTGTTTGTTTCTTTTGTATTGTAGATGCTTTTTAAAAACTGAGTGCTTTTAGTTTCTATCAAATCTTTGAATTTTGCCTTCTTGGGCCTGGAAGGCCAACTCATTTTTCTCTCTCTTGTATGTTGTTAAACGTTTTCACCATTTTATTCATAGCGTCAAGGCACCGTTAACCAAAGTGTTTAGAGGGATACTTAAAGGGTTAGGTCCATTAAATTCTAAACACAGCTCCTATAATTTTTAATTAAGCACTGGTGGTTTTTGTACGGTTCACGGATTCTACTGACACGTGACAGTCCGCGAATGATTCGTTTTTAATTTTTTTTCTTTTAAAAATAAAAAAAAGAACAAAAAAATAAATAAGTACCTCAAATGGGATGCTAGAGTTAATGATGCTCTCACTAGCCCACTTGTGTAACAAAGAAAATAAAAATAGTGATAGTCAAAAAATCAATTTGATCTACGTTAGATGTAAAAACTGTCAAGGTATAGTATTTTTTAGTTCATTTCAATTTACTACTCCATCTGTTTCTAATTAAGTGTTATTCTACCATTTTTTTTCGTTTTTTTCTTGTTTCAAAAGAATGTTATTTTACATTTTCAATACAACTTTTACCATATATTCTTTTTTTATCCTTTTAACTAGCCAATAGATGTTTTTAAAAATTATTTTTATTTAAATAAATATACATTAAATAAAAACATAATAGTATATTTATTCATTTCTTAATATGTGTGAAATGTGTCGATGGAATAGTTTCTAATATTAATTATAAGGAATTTCTACCAAACGGTTTGAATGTCCCAAAAAAAAGTATTTGTCCTCTGCGTTTTGTCCTAACTTTTTGCATTTAGTGAATATTTTCTTCCCATAAGTTTATTTAGCTAATTCACACCTTTCTATTACCTCTTAATATTTAGGAAGCAAAACTCACTATCCGTATGTTTTTAAAATGCACTAGCCGATACTGAGCCTTATATATACTGTGGTTAAAACTTAAGATGTGCTTTCAATAAAATGGAAAGTTATAGAAAAGCGAACACAGGCATTTGAGTATCTAAGGGCTATTGGAAATTAATATTGAGGAAATTACATATATTACTAAAAGTTACAAAAAATTAAATATATTACTAAGAAAACTAAGGAAATAATGTTCTAACGTGCTCTCTTTGTAAGATTTACTGTACATATTTGTTCATAAAAATATATGTGACTATGAGTATGTATAAACTACAAAGCCTTAAGCTTTATAGCACAATCAAGATTTACAGTACTTCTTAGCTAGTTTCTGTTCAAAAATGGCTGCCAAAAAAGATGACTACTGTGTCAAGAATATCTCTAGAAAGCTAGGTGGAGAAAGAGGAATCCGAACCCTAACAGCCCAACTTCACCACATGACCTCGTCGAACAAATGGAGTTCCTTTATGTAGAAGTAATCAAAGCCATCAACAACTCTAACGTGAACCCTATTGCAGACACATGTACCCCCATCGTGGAAATCACTCTAGGAAACTACAAATCATCCACCAAAACTCTACCACTTGGACCAAACAGGGAGTGGAATCAAGTAATAACTCGGTGTTTCCTGGTTCCCACTGCGGTGGGTCCAAACAAGCGGCGAGTGTCCGTAACAGCCTACATTATCGGTCGGATTACGCCTCGGTCACCGGACGCTGAGGGAGCCCAAATGTTAAATTTTACCTCCAGTGACCAGCGAAATCTAAGTATTTGCTTTCGACAAAACAAAAGGCGATGTCTTGTCGGTAACACTAAAAGATGGTCGGTGGGGGAACGGTGGTACCGTGGTGGGCACGCAAAACTTTAAGCTAGCCACAGTGGTACTCTATGGCTCACATGGAACTGATGATGTCGATTTGGTTCGGCACGCAAGCCGATGAGGTTTATCCACAAGCATGGTTTTCGGACGCATCTGATGTCAGTGCTAGTTGCGTGATCAACACGCGACCTAAACTTTACTTAGCTCCAAGGCTCTGTTACGTTAGGGTTACAATTGTTTCAGGTCACGATTTGATTTGTAACGATGTGAAGCGGACACCTTCGGTTTACGTGAGAGCAATTTCTCGGTGATGTCGAACTAAGCACCGAGGTTTCTTTTGGCTCGAACCCGTCTTGGAACCAAGATCTCATCTTTGTTGCATCTGAGCCGTTAGAAGAAACTGTCTACATAACCCTATTCGACAGGGTCAATGATCAAGACCACGAGTGCATAGGGATGTTAAAGAAGAAGCTCTCTGAAATGACTGCGGTTAAAGTCCCAGGATCCGCACCAGCCTTGTTCTACGACATTGAACCGCAGGTTAAGCTCGAACCAGCTGGCAATTCGAGGCGGTTCGCTAGCAGAATCAAGATGAAACTAGCCACTGATCAAGCTTATCAAATACGAATGCATCCAATACTCTAGCGATTATCGAGCTTTCATGTTGTGGAAGGAGGAGTACTGATGCTTATGTTGTGGCTAAGTATGGTAACAAATGGGCGAGGACTCGAACCGTGGTCGGTAGTTTTTCACCGAAGTGGAACGAACAGTACTCGTAGGACGTTTACGACAAATGTACCACCGTTACATTCGGAATCTTCGATAATCATCAACTCGTGTTGTCTAGTAACAATCATAATGATGGTCTGATTGGAAAAGTTTAGGATTCCACTGACGTTACTTGACTGGGACAGGATCTACACTTGTTCATGTCCCATTCTTGTACTAAGGGAAGATGGGTTAAAGAAAATGGGTGAACTTCAGCTAGCGATACGTTGCCTTTGTGTAGCTAACCATTATGTACGTGTTACATCTTCTTTCCGATGGATGCTACCGAAAGCTCACTACAAATCTCCACTTTCGATGACTCAGAGAGATGATCTACGATCACAAGCTATTCGTTTGAACTGTCTGAACCTGGCGAGGACAGAACCGCCTTTAAGAAAAGAGGTTGTTATGGAGATGTTGAGGCAATCGAATAAGAATTTCCGTATAAGAATAACCAACGCTAGAGGCTTCTTAGAGTTATACCTAGAACAAGCTACATGGAAGTTTTGTCAGGATTTTGCTGCCAAAATACTATCATTTAGTTCCTGAGGCCAGTGATCTTCTTAAGAAGGAGTATTTTGATAGAACATCCATATCTACCTTTCTTTCGTTATGCATTTCCTAAATACCTAGTGTACTTGTTATAGCCGGTTCAACAATCTGCATCTGTATTCTATTTTCATTTTGTTAAAACCATTTACTTGATATCATGCTATTCTATTGCTTTGGCATCTTCTCACATGACAGGAGATAGATTATACAATTATGACTTTTTTAAAAGGTCTTCCCTTCCCTTCTGGAGCGCTAACTCTCTTTTTTCTTGTATATGAAAAGGTAATTATAAAAATATTATTCGTCTCTCATTTGTACCATGCCATTAACGTTATCTTCCACGAATCTTGTACCTTAAAAGGTGGTCCTATCTTCAATCACTTTCTAGGACTTGATTTCCATTAAAGCACACGGAGTGCTTCTATATAAATTTCCCTCTGTTTTGTAAACCTTTTCTCAGCTATAAACTGGGATATTTCATAACTTTGTATGCCCCTAACCATTAACATTTACAGCGTAAACTTTTACAGACCAGAAGAAGCAAACAATGAAACAACCTGACTAAATAATAAAATAATTTTCTTGTCAATAACAAATGCTAATAACCAAAGTCACTACAACCTTGCAGTCCCTTCCTTTGCAACAAACGGCTTTCATCCATATACAGAGGAAGGCACAGCTTTTTTAGTCTTGTGACGTTGCAGAGTATTCAAAAAAGCAACCGTTTTGAAGGCGCAGATTGAAGGAGGACACGGCAAGCGGCTCGTGAGCTTTATAAGATCAATGTCCATTGCATCGCCATCTCAGAATCTTTCATCTGTCTTACCACAGAGGCCTGTAGATAAAAGACACAAGAACCGGGCGGTGTTATTTAAGTAAGGTTTTGCCTTGTCATATGGAAAGAAAGAAAAATTTATATGTTTATAAGCCTGACCTGAAGACGTTTTCCGAGCTGCAACTTCGACTTCTGTTCCAAAGGAGATGTTGCTCGCCAGAGGACTTGAGAGGATCGACTGTTGGATCAACAGAGAGTAAACTTGGGATCTGTGGGGCATACACCAACCTCCATCTCGCCTGACCAAACTCTCCTTTCCCTTCTATCCTTGGCATTAAGGCATCAAGTGTTGCGGTTGCAAGTTTCTTGAAAGCAAGTTGCCCATCTCCTTCCTAATATGGATTCTGCTAAATTGGCTCTCAAACACCTTTGCAGCCTGTGAAAGTGATATGGAAACAGAGGACTCAATCAAGAAAACACTTGGAAAACATTTCCAAATTTCAGCTACGTTTTGACTTCAAATTTACCTCGGACGGTGAGAGAGCATCCTGTTCCACAGAACGAGTTGAAGTCACCACAAGTTTGTCCTGCCAATTGCTGGCACGACTTTGGATCCTGAATTGCCATTCTGAACCAACTAAAGCTAAATCTAACAGAGGATCTAGTCCATGTTCAGGCTCAAACTTTGCAACATTGAGGTGTTCCCTTTTCAAGCGTACCCTGTGTTTAGAAAACAAAATAGATGGAGAGCTTGTGTCAACCTAAGATGGGAAAATGAGTTACCCCGGAAAATCAAAACACAGATTTAGACAAAACCTGAGTAGCCACAAGATTGACATCTCCATTCTCGAATGTGAGGATACCCTTTGGTTTTAGATATTTGGCGAGAGCCATGCCATCAAGCTCAAGCTCACCACTAATAGCAAAATTAAGGATTAAAGGATACACTATCCTCAACTCTGGTCCTAAAACAAGTTTCAGATCACTCAGACGGATATCCATATTTGGTTTCATTCTCACTTCTTCAATCTCCTTTTCAACAGCATTTGATTCACCTGTTCCCAGGCAAAACCAAGAAGAGATGATTTCAATTTTTTAGCCTACAAACTCCACATAGAACATTTGCTAGTGGAAGCATAAGTTACCAGCTGTCTGGGAGAATTTCATCCTTGAGGAAGCCGGTTCTGTACCAAAGAATCGAGCAAAATATCGAGAAGCAACTGCTTGATTAATAGAAGCACCTGGAATCCTTGATTGATTGGCTGCCAATCTATTGAGCGGGGCAGCTCCGCCACCCTTATCATGAGGTAGATAAGCTTCTCCATGGCTTAATTTAATATTTCCTGATATAGTTGGCTGCAACATTGATCCACTAATTTGTAGCTGAGTATCAACCTGACCACTGATATGGCAACAAGGTTACCCTAATTAGGAATAAGTTTAGAATAGAAGAATGGCAGAAAACTAAACAAGACAGTATCTCAGCATGCCATCAAACAGAAGAGTAAAGAATATATATCAACAACTTAAACAGATCCGGGATAATTATATAGTCCTCAAGATTTATCAACAGTTAAAAAGCAAGAAGAAAAATATATGTTAAGATTATGTAGTACAAGCTCGAAATGATTACCTTAAGAAATTCTTTGCTCGTACTTCTAGAACTTCACATTTGAGCTCTATTCTATCACCACTAGATGCTTCATTTGACCTAAGGGGAAGATTTCCTTTAACAACCAGCTTTCCCCTTCGACTTACCCTGCTTTCCAATGAGGTTATGCACAACCTGTTTGATTTAACATGTAAGGTCCCACCGAAGTTTGTGAGAGGTTTACGAAGCACAGGTGAAGATATAGATGCCCTGTGGAATGATGCAGAACCATCAAGAATTGGATTCCCCACTGTACCACCGACCTGCTCACAGGTAGGGTATAACGTATATGAATTTGGTCAGACCTTCTATAAGGACATGGGATATTAATTTAACTATTTACTGATGTAAAGATAACAAAAGCACACACTAATGTTTTTTCAACCAACCTGGAGCCTGATATCAGCATTGCCTTGAAGCCAATTTGCATAAGGGGATATGGCTGTCAACAATGTCATTCCCCCATCCTTGATGTCTGCCTCCAATCTAACTTCTCCTGCATCTAAAATATTCCAATTTAAACCCTTGAGACTCTCTGCAAGTTGGCTGTCCCATCCCTCTTCGCTCCTTTCCCTTGAGGTTCTCTTTTCGTCATCTTCTTTTTCTTTTGCCCAGCTAGGGACTTTCACTGCACCACCTTTATCAGTTTCTCTGTCTTCTCCCTCAGAGATGTCTTTCTGTGAAAAGCTAACAGGAACACTTCCTTGTATATGCACATGACCATTTTGGACAAATGGTTCGAAGTTGGAGTTGAAGAGAAAACGGCTGTTGGATGTCAGAGAAGCAAAAACTTCAGCTCGTCCAAGGTCTATACCACCAACTGCGCCATCCAATAATCTAACTTGTACATCACATTCTGGTTTTTCAAGACTCCCTCTAAGATCCCCTTCCATGTGCAAAATGCCTTTGATTGGTGATAAGAGTTGTCTCAAAGAGTGCACAAGATCACTAGCTGACGATTCAACAACCTCAACCAAGGTAGGTATTAAACTAACAGGGAAATTCAGAACAGCAAAATGAAGATTCGTTTTTGGCCCCAATAAGGTCCCATCTGCATGCAGTGTAGCGTTTCCTTTTTGAATAAGCATCTCCTTAAGGCGTAAACCATCATCATTGCTATATGAGCCAGTTGCCAGAACACGCTGTGTTTTGTACGTTCCCCACTCCCAATCATCTCCATGGAAGTCAAATTCGGCCTGATATCAAGAGGAAATCGGTTAAACAAGAACATCACTAGAAATTCTCACTTTAATATCCCGGCTATACAAAGTTATTTTTTCTTTCCGAAGACAATTGCATCCCTTCATTTCACTATAGGCTTATGAAAACCTATTTGGAGTCTCCTTTCAATGATTATAATCTTTACCCTTCCATTATAAAAACAAGACATGGTTATTTTTGTACCAAGGTATCTCCATTGCCTCCACCACTAGCATCTAGCGAACCATGCCAATGACCTTTGAGTTCAGCTAAACCTGGAAGACTTAGATCTTCAACACTGACTTCACTTGCTGGAGTATAATACCCACGTATCTCCTGATTACAATGAATCGTAAAATTAAGAAGAGGAAAAAAAACTACTCAGTTTTATTCTCATAGTATAAAATTTGTTGTCTATGTCAAAAGACCTTAGTTACTTTCAAATGGAAGAAATACACATATTTGGTACATTACCTCAAGCAAGTCTCGAAGATTGTCAGCTTGTAGACAGAATTTTTGCACACTTTGAATAAAAAGATCCTGCCACACCAACCAATAAACCCGCATAATCAGAGGCATCCAACTCAAAGAGGGGAAGATAACATGAACATGCTCATACAGGTTGAGTTTTCTTGAATCAGCATTTTAGAAGCATGTTTAGCAAAAACGTTGGCAAACCTTAGATCTTGAGTGAACAGCTGGATCTGTACTTCTTGAAAGAAGCCTTGCAAGAGGAAGCATCTCCGCAACCTCTGCCTTAGGCACTTCAAGTCTCATTCTCCATCTTCCCACAGAAGATATAACACTTCCTAGATGACCAGTCATGGCTCTCATTAAGAAACTGCCAGCTTCCTTCTGACCAAGGTCTCGGTCACGGGAGCCTGGTAATACATATTCCCCTTGAAGCTCATAACGGCTGTTGCTTTGTTCTAGTATAGTTTTCTCGACAGTGATCTTCAAGAAAAAAAGATGAGAAGGATAAGAAGAAATATCATAATGCACATTCTCATATAGCCTTCACAGCTAAGAGAACTTATCAATTATGTATGGCTTAATCTCACAACAACCTGTAGCATCTGAAGAACATGAAACACTTAAAACAAGGTATAAATCATAAAGATGAAAAGGCTTGATGTAGTCGCGACCTTTCATAGGCAATGATGTACTGTGAGATTATTAAACTAGACATCATTGGTGATTATTCACTAGATTTCTTAAGAACTAAACCAAGAACAGGGATCTGTAGGGTTGTAATACATACCACATCACCGCTCCATCTTACTGCAACATCTAAAGCTTCACCTAGCACTCCGCTAAATTTTGGCCGAATTACAGACAACAGGCCATGTCCCCTTCGCTTCTGAAGATTTAGTTGAATCTCTGCCTGCATGTAAAATGGAAAGTAAGATATTACTGATAGTTTCTGAAAGTTGGTATTCTAAGTTAACACCAATCTCATAGCACATCACTACACAGGAATTTCGAACAACAGTATGAAGTGTAAACCATCAACAAACATGACGTTTCTGCAGATGTAATCAGAAGCACGATTACTTTTTTCATCTTACTACCGTTTCTAAATCTTTCAAGCATCAATCATCTAAATCTTTCTGAACCTTCACTCAGTACTAGCACATAATGAGCTATTCGTACAAATGTGCTTACCCTTTGAATCACCCCTCTCAGCGAGGCCAACTCCATCTCATCAAGTGGAAAATTTCGTATCTGCAACCAGGTATGTAAGCAAGTAAACCACCTGCTGTTGATTCTCGATTTTGCTATAAATAATCAAACAAAACATATAATTCACACAAGAACCTCCAAAGTAGCGGACTGTTGTGGTTGATAGCAAGCATTAGCTCTTAGTTGTCCCTTTTGCAGAGAAAAAGAGAGCAACTTTCCACTTTGTACATTTTCCTCAGAATTAGGCTGTAGTGGACCTACAAAGTCTACTGTAAGACTTTCATCTGGCCGGCCCACAGCATCAAGCTAGATATGCAACAATACTAAAAATATTAGTATAAACATCATGGGTTAAACTATCTTAATAAAATTCTGTTTAGAACACTGTTCAAATTAGATAGATGGGACATACTGACACAATTGGACAAGATAGCCTTAATGACTTAAATAAACAGACAAAGAATTAAAGAAACAAGCTTCAACAATTAAAGTTCTCGTATTAATCACAATTCTTTTATTGCCGAACAAAAGGTATGTTGCTACTTGTGTTAGTGATATTGATAATACACCAGAAGCAAGAAATCAGGTGATTACCTTGACATGATCACGAGAAACGCTCAAAAGTCCAGCCAGTTGAGGGGCCAAAATCAACTGATTCAGCTTAAGACTTGAGATAGAAATTTCACCAACGAGGCTTGAAATTGCAGCTGCATCTTCACATTTTTCTGACTCAACGTCTCCATCATCTGTGGTACTGTGTCGTTTTATCTTGCCCATGAATTTGATCCTTCCTGTTGCTTTTAAATGCGTAGGTCTTGGCGAATCAAATGGATAGGAAGGGACCAAACTGAAAAACTCAAAATTTCGCATACGTAAATCCAAATCCAGGCCCTCAACAACAAATGGCATGCCCTCCCATTGAGTGAAGTCTTCGTAAGACAAGCACTGGTCTCGGTATGAGGTATTTAATTTTGTGTATAGATCAAAAGCAACAGATGATGAATTAACGATGATATTATCATGTGATATCACAATATCACCCCGAGCATCAGTTAAGGAGCCATCAGCTTTGGGTGCGGCCCATTTGATGTCAAATCTCCTGCACCCAAAATTCAGATGGAGCAAGTCAGACAAGCACAAACATGAGTGAACACTAATTATAGCCCAACAGAAAAGCAAGGGAATCGTACGGTTTCAAGAGGGCCCCGGAAAGTTTTGTCTCCCCAGTTAAATCACCTAACTTTAGCATCCCGGGATTAAGATACTCAGGCATATAACGATGCAAAACCTTATCAAATGATATATTTCCTGAAAAGTTAACATCCAGTGCTGTATCATCTACCTCCCCCTGTAGACATGCATACCATTTCAGCATCAAAATCAAAAACAGAAACGCCAAAAGAAAGTAGTCTATAGCATACAAATTGCTAGATAAGAGGTGAAAAAATGAAGATATGGGATGTCGAGATGCCATTCATAATGTCCCTCAGATGGATCTTATAAAACAACATCTTAAGCAAGCTAATTCAACTATTATATAAGGAAAATAGCAAATAGATGAGGGCTAGAAAAAATCGAAACTTTCATATAGCCCGTGGATAGAGCCAAGTGAAGCATGCTGGTCTTTGTGAAATGTGAAACATAACCATTTTTGTCAGTTAACCTAATTATGATGGAAACTGGAAAGCATACCATATGTTCCATTCAAAAGAAAAGAAAAGAAAAAAAAACTAAATAGCAAACAGCTACCACCATCTATAGTAGCTCCTCAAGTCTACACATATGCAACACATGGCTGATGTGGAACATAAAATGACAACCATTTATTTGAACAAAAGGTGGGGCTTGATGCAGTCAATTTATAAACCTAACATGATGTCCCCAAAATCAGCTGGAAAGAATAAGCAATCTGTAACCCCTCAGGAAAAAAACTCAACATTGAGCCCAATGCATGGGGTCCTGCTTTCTTTCACTCCAGTCCTCCCCAAACCCAGATAAACTAATGATGCAAGGTCAACTGTCGTCGGAATATAGACTGACGGGAAGTAAATACAGCATACCTCTGGACAGATCCAAGCATTCCCTGCTCCACGAATCTCACCACCATCAACAAGGGTAGCTCTAATACCATATAAATCAGCAACCTATCAAATGAAATAGACTAATCTGAGAATATTCAAAAAAAATTAGGCATAGACTACTTCACAGAGGTGGAAACCAAAAATACTTACACAGTTGTCAGTGTTAAATGTGAAATTAGCAGAAAGATATGAAAATGGAACACGGTCAAATGCTGCAACTGCACCAGCTTCCTTGTTTTTCAGCATTGACTCATATGCCACAGATGTAGGGAGATCTGGAGACAGATAAGCTATCTTCCTAGAGACCATACAACTCCCCACAAAAACGGGAGCATCAAGCGGGCCTTGACAGTTGAATACAGCTGTTACAGACCCAGCCAGCTGCAGTCCAAGATGGTAGAAGGAATTGGCACAAGATAAATGAGTAACGAAGCAAAAAAAAATGAAAGAAAAGAAAATATAGAAAGGGTAGACAGATGGTGAAGTAAAACAGAACATGCATAAGGAAGAATGAATGATACCGGGAAAGCCAAGGGTTTCATCTTGAAGGTTTTCATCAAAGCATTAATTTCCACATAAGGAACCTGAAACAAAACATGAACAATCAACACGTTTGATAGAAAAAACAAACAAATCAGACATTTGATAAAGTCATCCTATGTAGCTAGAATAGTGACCCACATAAAATCATTTCGTTTGGTCTTTGACTGCTAATCTAGACCAGGGTTTTACATAACATATGCTACCTGACACATCAGATGAAACTCCCCGTCATCAGGATGAATACCGAAATCTCCAGAAGCCTCCAAGGGAACCTTTCCAAACCAACCACTAGTATTATGAAGGAATATGCGTTGGCCGCGGAACGACAAGCTGGCTGAGACATCCTGCAAAAACAAAAAGAGATTATATGAAGCAAAAGGTAGATTGAGTCAACGAATAAAACCTTGGACTGGCATCCTATGTTTGTAACTAAAAAATAATAACAGGAGTATATATCTGAACAGTTACATGGAAAGATACAAATCAAAGACCTGTTTTAAGGGACATGAAGTATATTATAAAGACATGAGAAGGCATATTCAGAAAATCCTTAAAATCAAGACTTACAGAAAACGAAGAAGGTGCATCATATATATGGAAGCCTAGTCCTGTGACATCAAGTTGTCCATGTAGGTTCGGAAATATTTCCCCTCTAGACATACACAGATGAACCTGCAATGATAGAGAAGACACTTAGGGAAAGGAACCCTAAGGGTAAACATATTTATTTCAGAAGTTAGCTCAGAATCAGAAACTCGTAAAGAGAAAAAAGAACTCCCAAACTGATATATAGATGTGTCACAATTTATCATGCATATCTGGTCGGCTCGTGACAATGAAATGGCCAACTAATTGAGCATATTGTAACAGCAAGTAGAGATATTGTACAAGGAAACTACTACAGAAGAAAAAATGAAAAGGGCAAAAACACAAATCATAGACGATTAAAGCTCGTCGAGGATGATAAAACTTTAATTTACTAAGATGGTACAGAGTGGACATTAGAAAAGCACCTCACCAGTAGCTCTTCCCTTAGACCACTCAATTGGGATCTCTAAAATTCTTTCAAAAATCTGCATAGATGCAGAATAGAGAGATAAGTCAACCATTGCAATTGACACCATCCGTAACTCATCTATTCAGTCTGATACCTTACCGGGATAAAGAAGTTCGCAACTTTTAAGTTTGCATGCCAGTTTTGTTCCACAGTATCAACAAATACATCAACAGACAAAAGCCCACCATCTTCAGATGTTACTTCTGACCTCCACATACTACAGTTTCCACCGAATTGAACGTACACACGACCATAGTGATTCTGAAACTTAACATGCCCATGGATGTTCCTCATTTCTCTACATAATAAATGTTGTTTACCAAAAAGAGTCACATGTTAAGACCTCTACTTCACTCGAGTTTCAATACGTAATCAATGAGAAACAAAACAATACTAATCTCATAAGATATTGTAGGGTCTCATATCCAGTTAAACCAATGCCAAAAGTCAAAGAGTGGTGCTACGAATTTGATTACTCAGAGTTGGCATTGGACAGTAAGAGAAAGGGCACTGTAAATGTCTGGTTTAAATGAACATTACAGTTATAAAGATAGATGACCCTTACCTGGGCTCTGTATCGCCATAAGCTAATAGAACAAGCGTCCCACCTTTAAACTGTACAGAATCAAGCATAAATGGTAGTGTCTTCTCATCAGAAACATCACTCAAGTGAGAAGCCTTGTCAGCAGCATTGGGACCTGCCCCACCCGTTAACTTCTTAGACGAACCATTTAAAATATTAGACACCACTTCTTTCAATTTTATGTTCCACGGCCAAGTAGGACGCAAATGATTTGCCACAGGCTGATGCTCATGCTTTTTGAAATTAAAGTCACGAGGTTGATTTCCACTTCGATTAGCATTCTGATTTACAACATTCATGGATATATCTCCTCTCTGACTGCGTGAAGTCTCAGATTCAGTAGAATTTCTAATATCTTCAACATATGAGCTTCGTTCAGTTTGTAAGAGTGCACAGAGTCTATCAACAGTCATAAGGAAGGGATCACGTGATACAGAGAATCTGTCTAACGTTGCAGCGGTGACGGGCCCTTTTCCCCTCCCTCGATATTCTCCCCCATCCAAATCATTAGATAATGAATGCTCCGCAAAAGGCACATGATAATCATATTGACTACTAGTTTCTTTCTCACCTTCTTTGACTAAAAGCATATCGAAACTCAACTCGTCAGACCTTTGTTGTGATAGGCCGTGGAAATAAGATACAGCTGCTGAAGCACTCCGCTCAAGAATCCGCTTCTTGGCACTTACATCAGACATTGAATGATTGTGTGATCTTGAATTCCACTTGAATTTGTACTTCCTCGGGCCCTTTAACATTTTGGACAAGAACTTGAGCCCTGAGCCAGGAATCTTTATGCCAAATGATTTCTCTAACTCGGCGTGCTTCACATCATAATCAACTCCTGTGTCCATGCAATGCTGATCTGCAGAATGCATATTTTCATCCAAGCAAGTAAAGGAGTTGAAATTCGCTATCTCAGTCAAACGCCTATTGTGCTTCAGCGCATCATCTTTAGCTTGAGAAGAATCTTTAGACGGAACAACATAACCCATCTCCGCAGCTTTTCTTGCATCACTATCCCTTTCATTATCCCAACGGATCCCTGCTTCCTCCCTAGAGATTCTTCGAGTTTTAGTACGAAAATCAATCCCTTCTTCAGAGGACAAACGACTCTGCAAACTAGCTTCAGAGAAAGGTATCCCTAACCATGTAAAATCTTTCTTCTGTGCAACCAAGACCGTTGGATTACTGAGAATGGCATCAACCACAATCTTCCCCCTCCTCAAACTAGCAAAAGGACGGACACAGAGTTTCATAGTGGGAACCTCACCACAAGAGAACTCTTCACCATGAGGGCCAATGGAGGACGCTTCAAGTGTTATGCACAACGGCGAAACTCTTCTAACCTTACCGAAATCAACCTCACGCTGTATACTCTCACTAACCATAGAGCAAACCGAGGGTAAGAGCTTAGTCTCCACAAAAGCACGAGCTTTGTTCTGTCCATACCAAACCAATAAACAAACACCAGACATAACAGCAAAGAAAACAGAACACCTGAGTAAAAACAAACCTTCTTCCCAAACAGGTGCCAAAGACCTAACCAAACCCCTGCTTCTAACAAAAGGCTCTTTCAAACACTTAATCTCCATCATCCTCCTACTTCTAGAATCAAGAGACTTGCTCAAAAGCTCTACATTTTTCCCACAGAACCGAGAGAACTTAGCTAACCAATCATTAGTCTTCTTCTCTGAGCAGATACTACTACGCTTGCTGCGGAATGCTCTTCTTCCTCTACCATCAAAAGCATTGATTTTGCGATTGAAACAAGGAAGAGGAGGAGTGCCAAGGAAAGGGCTTTGCAATCTCAGGCTCATTATCTGCTCTGGGGACCAAGAAGTTGTGAGCTCTTAGTCCCCGAAAGGTTCAGAATTTAAGACAACCCAGTTTCTGGAATCCCGACATGAATTGAATGATGAGCAAGACTGGTTCTTTGCGTGTCTGAACTGCTACAAGGGTCTAGATAATTAGGGTTTCAGCAACAGCAACACAAACACAACTCTATTCAATCCCAGTGATAGAATTTTTGCGGTAAGGGATACAAACAGGATATAAAATCGAAGAAACTTGGGAGAGAAAGAGAGAGAAGTGTAGAGATAGGTAAGGAATAACAAACGGCGTTTGAAACTCAAACGGCGTTTTAATTGTGTGGTTGTGTATACGGTTTACATTAGACCACCACCGAGAAGACTAATCTATCAGAGGTTATTGATCAAACAAGAGGTCTTCTCTATTTATTTCACAATTTTCCTGATCTTTTCTTATTTATAGTGCATCTTCTGCTGAAAAAACATCATTACTTGGTCCTTTTAGAAATCATATTTCAATCTGAATTAGTTTGTTTAGATCATCACACCACAAGTCTGATGGTCATAAAACCAATTAAGTTGTGTAAGAACAAGGCTTGGATCTTTAATGAATCTTTTGGATCTTGCATTGCATTGAGTGTGTTCTTCATTTAGAAATAGAAACCACAGAGTCTCGGCGTTTCACTTTTAACGATATTAGCAACATGGTGTAAGAGACTTGTGAAGCTCGAGCTTAGTGGTTGTGAAGGTAGCTTAGATGGGATTAAAGCCATTGGGCAATGTTGTGACCACAGACCTGCTGAGAATCTCGTCTTGTAGAAAGATGGATCCTTGTACTGGACCAGAGAAGTTGTTAGGGTCTTGTCTGGCTCTCGAGATTTGCAACTCAAAAAGTGTTGTTTGAATGATAAAGAAGGGACGAGAGCTTCTTGGGGCATTATATTTTCTCTTCCATGGATCCTTGTCCTGGACCGGAGCTTCTTGATGTTTTATATCAATTAGGTACAATATGATGTTTTGTATAAAATTACATTTTTGAAAAAAATTATTAATGATTCTATTTTTGTTGTGATGTTTGGACGGTTTGATGTTTTAATCCAACCAAAAACAATTAGGTACAATATGATGTTTTAATAAAATTAATTATCTTGTTGTATATACATTTTTAGTCCTTGGAGAATTGAGTTATGACAGATATCAAATCTTCTAAAACACTCTACATTTAGGAATACATTTTATTAAAACCATCAGTATTTATGTTTCCTCTGTTGAGTTTCACTAAAATCACCCAAACTTCCTCCAAACCCACCTAAATATAAAATCCTCTCAAGTCTTCTAATATACTCAGTCCATTACACCCTCCATAGAAACATATCTAACATATATTTAAAAATAAAAAGTCGATTTTATTTTTTATTTTGATACAACATAAATCATTTTGGTATAACTTGTACTATTGGTCGTTGTAAATATTTAAGAAAATATAAAATGTTACTTAAGATCATGATAGACAATTTCTCGCTAAGATCGTTGTGTCATATAAGAAACATAAAATATATAAAAAATTTGAATGTAGTGGTCTGCGTTATTTGAGAATGTTACTTAAGAATATAGATTTGTTTTTCCTATAAATAATAAAGATTTGTTTTACTAGTTTAAAAAATAGAGTTTATACAAGATTTCAGAATTGTAGGCTCTGGATCTTAACTATTTAAGATGTTTTCTTATGAAATTTTTGAGGCACTACAATTTGTCAAGAAAACCAAACTAATATTACCTCCACCGTAAAATTTGAATAACAATTCGTAGCTTGTGTATAATCATTCCATTTTGACATGTCGATTACTTTTTTACAAAATATTTGCACATATACCTAACCTACAACTAGAAGCTAGTTCATGTAACAAATATGTGAAGAAAATAACAGTACAATTTAACAAAGAATAATATAATTGTTTTTTATTTTATTTGTGAATCCCAAAATACATATTAGTCATTTGTGCACCAGAATATTTCCCACCCTGTACATCTTTTCTCATCATATTTGTAATAATCACATTGACAAGCAAAATGTTCACAATCGTACATATATCTCTTATTTCTAATACAACTACGTGCACATTCTTGACAAAATCCAATTGGATTTCCAAAAGCCTGAGGTCTAACTTTTTCATCATAAAGTATTTGATTTTGTATTTGGATATCAAGTTGAGGGCTCGTTGCTTGATTTGAAATATACCTTTTATCTTTAGAAAATGATTTTGCAAAAATATTCGAGGTACCTACAATTTTTTTCAACCATATATAGAGTTATTAGATATTCATTTAAAATAATAAAGACTATAAGAATGTAACATATTATATTTATCACTGAAAATCAACTTACATGACAGATAAATTACTAGAAGAGTTGCAAACAAAACACTAGATTTCATATTTTTGGAAATTTTGTAGTATTTAAGAGTTACTGATTTTAATTTCTATTTGTTTTGATATGTTGCTGTGATGTTGAAATAGTTTGATGTCTTCCTATTATATATGTTTTCACAACTGTTATTATATATGTTTTCACAACTGTTACAAAAGAGTAATGTTTAAAACTACAGTTTGTGATATTAATAAGCACAAAAAGAAACTGCTAATTTTTAGACACTTTTAAGAAATTATATGGAACTGTAATCACTTATTTTTACCATGAGGTGGAATGTTAAAAAATGTAATGAGACTGTGGAATGCCCAAATGTATGTACATATAATAAAAATGACTGTGGTAATTTGATGAAATTAAAAGTTTGAATATGCATAGTTCAAGGGGAAATTTCAATCTTACTACAAGTTTGATACCACTTTTCAAAGTTACCATTAATAAATGAAAATTTTCATAAATACTCCAAATTTGTGATAAAATAGCACTAAACTATATTTTCTAAATATTCATAAAAAAATTTCCAACCCCAACCCTTAGTACTAAAACTTAAAAAAATATTCACTAAAGCATAAACTCAAATATTAATATATTTTTGATTAAAGGTATTTTTGAAAAGTGGTACTTAACTTGTGATATTTTAAACAACATACCATAGTTCAAAGGGATCTATGATCAGTTTCAAAAGTTTAAAGTGATGTTTGTGAATAATTTAAAATAGAAGGACCATCTTGCAGACGAATAAAACCGATTTTTGTTCTTCGCGAAATGCATCGATTCAATTTGAAACCTAAGATATGTGGTTTTGATACTAAATATTTAATATTTATTGTCGTTTCGAAACTCCCAACTTTTTTTTTTCTAAAACCTCGTTTGCGATTTAGGGATTAATTTCCTTTTTTTTGAATCACTATTAGCTCTTTGGGATTTTTCCAAGAAATACACAATATTTTTGGTATTATAATAATTAATTTTTATTAGTTTTAGGTTCTTTAATTCGGGACGTATTATAGCTTGTTTTAATTGTTTTTGTAAGCTTTTTCAAAAGATGTTCCACTATCAAAGTAATTAATAAATGTGGCACACTGATAAGTGTCTGAAATCGATAGTTGACAGCATGCAGGTTAAAGTTTATGATCTTAATAAGGCAGTCTATCAAATTAACCCTACGAACTATTGTTACCAAGAAATGTCAAATTGCAGTACTTAGAGATCAAATTCACAGAAAGCGAGGGCACATAATAGATTTTTATAACTCTAATGGTTAAGCTAGGCAAACTATAAATAGTGGTTTTGGTTATAAGTCTATCAAGAACAGAAAGTTATCTAAAATACTAAAGTGAATGCAAATATGGAAAAGCGGTAGATCTACGGTTTCAAGCCAAGTGAATTATAATGTATAGGATGCATGAAATTATTAATATGCGAGAACAATATATGTTAACTAGTCTGATCCCCTCTTTTACCAACTCTCGTATGCGGATAAAGAAGTGCACCGTTGATCGACGGCTAAGGTCTGATGTCGATCGACGGCTAATGCTTGATGTCATCAATGCTAATCAGACAGGAAGTTCGTCCACTATGCTAATTAGACCATTTCTCGCACGCATCTAATAACCTAGCTCAATCAAATCAATTCTGACCCAAAACATACTCTCGTAGTTGTTCATGTCCTAAGTTCAGGTTCCTAGTTAGCTAATCTATAACGCAAACATTAAAAACAATTCCAAAGATTGATACTACTTCATCTTAGCAATCCTATTTCGAGGCTAGTTTATCAGTACTATTATGAACCTTAAATCTAACAGGTGAATTACTCAGACATGATCAATGAAAATATGATGAAATGAATAATATAATGCATAAAATAATAAATGGGGTTCTAATACAGATCTCTGAAAAAGTTCAGATCTTCTTTCCTAAACTACTAAAAAGCTCAATGCAAAAAACACTAAAAGCTGTAAAATAAAACATGGTGTTCTGCCAATCATTAGACTTGTGAAGCTTGAGCTTAGTAGTTGTGAAGGTAGCTTAGATGGGATTAAAGCCATTGGGCAATGTTGTGACCACAGACCTGCTGAGAATCTCGGCTTATAGAAAGATGGATCTTTGTACTGGACCAGAGAAGTTGTTGGGGTCTTGTCTGGCTCTCGAGAGTTTGCAACTCAAAAAGTGTTGTTTGAATGATAAATAAGGGACAAGAGCTTCTTGCGGCATTATATTTTGTCTTCCATGGATCCTTGTCTTGGACCAGAGCTTCTTGATGTTTTATATCAATTAGGTATAATATGATGTTTTGTATAAAATTACATTTTTAAGAAAAATTATTAATGATTTTATTTTTGTTGTGATGTTTGGACGGTTTGATGTTTTAATCCAACCAAAAACAATTAGGTACAATATGATGTTTTAATATAATTAATTATCTTGTTGTATATACATTTTTAGTCCTTGGAAAATTGAGTTATGACAGATATCAAATCTTCTAAAACACTCTGACATTTAGGAATACATTTTGTTAAAACCATCAGTATTTATGTTTCCTTCGGTTGAGTTTCACTAAAATCACCCAAACTTCCTCCAAACCCACCTAAATATAAAATCCTCTCAAGTCTTCCAATATACTCAGTCCATTACACCCTCCTTGGAAACATATCTAACATATGTTTAAAAATAAAAAGTCGATTTTATTTTTTATTTTGATACAACATAAATCATTTTGGTATAACTTGTACTATTGGTCGTTGTAAATATTTAAGAAAATATAAAATGTTACTTAAGATCATGATAGACAATTTCTCGCTAAGATTGTTGTGTCAAATAAGAAACATAAAATATATAAAAAAATTGAATTTAGTGGTCTGCGTTATTTGAGAATGTTACTTAATATAGATTTGTTTTTCCTATAAATAATAAAGATTTGTTTTACTAGTTTAAAAAATAGAGTTTATACAAGATTTCAGAATTGTAGGCTCTGGATCTTAACTATTTAAGATGTTTTCTTATGAAATTTTTGAGGCACTACAATTTGTCAAGAAAACCAAACTAATATTACCTCCACCGTAAAATTTGAATAACAATTCGTAGCTTGTGTATAATCATTCCATTTTGACATGTCGATTACTTTTTTACAAAATATTTGCACATATACCTAACCTACAACTAGAAGCTAGTTCATGTAACAAATATGTGAAGAAAATAACAGTACAATTTAACAAAGAATAATATAATTGTTTTTTATTTTATTTGTGAATCCCAAAATACATATTAGTCATTTGTGCACCAGAATATTTCCCACCCTGTACATCTTTTCTCATCATATTTGTAATAATCACATTGACAAGCAAAATGTTCACAATCGTACATATATCTCTTCTTTCTAATACAACTACGTGCACATTCTTGACAAAATCCAATTGGATTTCCAAAAGCCTGAGGTCTAACTTTTTCATCATAAAGTATTTGATTTTGTATTTGGATATCAAGTTGAGGGCTCGTTGCTTGATTTGAAATATACCTTTTATCTTCAGAAAATGATTTTGCAAAAATATTCGAGGTACCTACAATTTTTTCAACCATATATAGAGTTATTAGATATTCATTTAAAATAATAAAGACTATAAGAATGTAACATATTATATTTATCACTGAAAATCAACTTACATGACAGATAAATTACTAGAAGAGTTGCAAACAAAACACTAGATTTCATCTTTTTGGAAATTTTGTAGTATTTAAGAGTTACTGATTTTAATTTCTATTTGTTTTGATATGTTGCTGTGATGTTGAAATAGTTTGATGTCTTCCTATTATATATGTTTTCACAACTGTTATTATATATGTTTTCACAACTGTTACAAAAGAGTAATGTTTAAAACTACAGTTTGTGATATTAATAAGCACAAAAAGAAACTGCTAATTTTTAGACAATTTTAAGAAATTATATGGAACTGTAATCACTTATTTTTACCATGAGGTGGAATGTTAAAAAATGTAATGAGACTGTGGAATGCCCAAATGTATGTACATATAATAAAAATGACTGTGGTAATTTGATGAAATTAAAAGTTTGAATATGCATAGTTCAAGGGGAAATTTCAATCTTACTACAAGTTTGATACCACTTTTCAAAGCTACCATTAATAAATGACAATTTTCATAAATACTCCAAATTTGTGATAAAATAGCACTAAACTATATTTTCTAAATATTCATAAAAAAATTTCCAACCCCAACCCTTAGTACTAAACCTTAAAAAAATATTCACTAAAGCATAAACTCAAATATTAATATATTTTTGATTAAAGGTATTTTTGAAAAGTGGTACTTAACTTGTGATATTTTAAACAACATACCATAGTTCAAAGGGATCTATGATCAGTTTCAAAAGTTTAAAGTGATGTTTGTGAATAATTTAAAATAGAAGGACCATCTTGCAGACGAATAAAACCGATTTTTGTTCTGCACGAAATGCATCAATTCAATTTGAAACCTAAGATATGTGATTTTGATACTAAATATTTAATATTTATTGTCGTTTTGAAACCCCCAATTTTTTTTCTAAAACCTCGTTTGCGATTTAGGGATTAATTTCCTTTTTTTGGATCACTATTAGCTCTTTGGGATTTTTCCAAGAAATACACAATATTTTGGTATTATAATAATTAATTTTATTAGTTTTAGGTTCCTTAATTCGAGACGTATTATAGCTTGTTTAATTGTTTTTGTAAGCTTTTTCAAAAGATGTTCCACTATCAAAGTAATTAATAAATGTGGCACAGTGATAAGCGTCTGAAATCGGTAGTTGACAGCATGCGGGTTAAAATTTATGATCTTAATAGTGCAATCTATCAAATTAACCCTACGAACTATTGTTACCAAGAAATATCAAATTGCAGTACTTAGAGATCAAATTCATAGAAAGCGAGGACACATAATAGATTTCTATAACTCTAACGGTTAAGCTAGGCAAACTATAAATAGTGGTTTTGGTTATAAGTCTATCAGGAACAGAAAGTTATCTAAAATACTAAAGCGAATGCAAATATGGAAAAGCGGTAGATCTAGGGTTTTAAGCCAAGTGAATTATAATGTATAGGATGCATGAAATTATTAATATGCGAGAACAATATACGTTAACTAGTCTGATCCCCTCTTTTACCAACTCTCGTATGCGGATAAAGAAGTGCACCGTTGATCGACGGCTAAGGTCTGATGTCGATCGACGGCTAAGGTCTGATGTCGATCGACGGCTAATGCTTGATGTCATCAATGCTAATCAGACAGGAAGTTCGTCCACTATGCTAATTAGACCATTTCTCGCATGCATCTAATAACCTAGCTCAATCAAATCAATTCTGACCCAAAACATACTCTCGTAGTTGTTCATGTCCTAAGTTCAGGTTCCTAGTTAGCTAATCTATAACGCAAACATTAAAAACAATTCCAAAGATTGATACTACTTCATCTTAGCAATCCTATTTCGAGGCTAGTTTATCAGTACTATTATGAACCTTAAATCTAACAGGTGAATTACTCAGACATGATCAATGAAAATATGATGAAATGAATAATATAATGCATAAAATAATAAATGGGGTTCTAATACAAATCTCTGAAAAAGTTCAGATCTTCTTTCCTAAACTACTAAAAAGCTCAATGCAAAAAAACTAAAAGCTGTAAAATAAAACATGGTTTTCTGCCAATCATTAGACTTGTGAAGCTTGAGCTTAGTAGTTGTGAAGGTATCTTAGATGGGATTAAAGCCATTGGGCAATGTTGTGACCACAGACCTGCTGAGAATCTCGTCTTATAGAAAGATGAATCTTTGTACTGGACCAGAGAAGTTGTTGGGGTCTTGTCTGGCTCTCGAGAGTTTGCAGCTCAAAAAGTGTTGTTTGAATGATAAATAAGGGACAAGAGCTTCTTGCGGCATTATATTTTGTCTTCCATGGATCCTTGTCTTGGACCAGAGCTTCTTGATGTTTTATATCAATTAGGTATAATATGATGTTTTGTATAAAATTACATTTTTAAGAAAAATTATTAATGATTTTATTTTTGTTGTGATGTTTGGACGGTTTGATGTTTTAATCCAACCAAAAACAATTAGGTACAATATGATGTTTTAATATAATTAATTATCTTGTTGTATATACATTTTTAGTCCTTGGAAAATTGAGTTGTGACAGATATCAAATCTTCTAAAACACTCTGACATTTAGGAATACATTTTATTAAAACCATCAGTATTTATGTTTCCTTCGGTTGAGTTTCACTAAAATCACCCAAACTTCCTCCAAACCCACCTAAATATAAAATCCTCTCAAGTCTTCCAATATACTCAGTCCATTACACCCTCCTTGGAAACATATCTAACATATGTTTAAAAATAAAAAGTCGATTTTATTTTTTATTTTGATACAACATAAATCATTTTGGTATAACTTGTACTATTGGTCGTTGTAAATATTTAAGAAAATATAAAATGTTACTTAAGATCATGATAGACAATTTCTCGCTAAGATCGTTGTGTCAAATAAGAAACATAAAATATATAAAAAAATTGAATGTAGTGGTCTGCGTTATTTGAGAATGTTACTTAAGAATATAGGTTTGTTTTTCCTATAAATAATAAAGATTTGTTTTACTAGTTTAAAAAATAGAGTTTATACAAGATTTCAGAATTGTAGGCTCTGGATCTTAACTATTTAAGATGTTTTCTTATGAAATTTTTGAGGCACTACAATTTGTCAAGAAAACCAAACTAATATTACCTCCACCGTAAAATTTGAATAACAATTCGTAGCTTGTGTATAATCATTCCATTTTGACATGTCGATTACTTTTTTACAAAATATTTGCACATATACCTAACCTACAACTAGAAGCTAGTTCATGTAACAAATATGTGAAGAAAATAACAGTACAATTTAACAAAGAATAATATAATTGTTTTTTATTTTATTTGTGAATCCCAAAATACATATTAGTCATTTGTGCACCAGAATATTTCCCACCCTGTACATCTTTTCTCATCATATTTGTAATAATCACATTGACAAGCAAAATGTTCACAATCGTACATATATCTCTTCTTTCTAATACAACTACGTGCACATTCTTGACAAAATCCAATTGGATTTCCAAAAGCCTGAGGTCTAACTTTTTCATCATAAAGTATTTGATTTTGTATTTGGATATCAAGTTGAGGGCTCGTTGCTTGATTTGAAATATACCTTTTATCTTCAGAAAATGATTTTGCAAAAATATTCGAGGTACCTACAATTTTTTCAACCATATATAGAGTTATTAGATATTCATTTAAAATAATAAAGACTATAAGAATGTAACATATTATATTTATCACTGAAAATCAACTTACATGACAGATAAATTACTAGAAGAGTTGCAAACAAAACACTAGATTTCATCTTTTTGGAAATTTTGTAGTATTTAAGAGTTACTGATTTTAATTTCTATTTGTTTTGATATGTTGCTGTGATGTTGAAATAGTTTGATGTCTTCCTATTATATATGTTTTCACAACTGTTATTATATATGTTTTCACAACTGTTACAAAAGAGTAATGTTTAAAACTACAGTTTGTGATATTAATAAGCACAAAAAGAAACTGCTAATTTTTAGACAATTTTAAGAAATTATATGGAACTGTAATCACTTATTTTTACCATGAGGTGGAATGTTAAAAAATGTAATGAGACTGTGGAATGCCCAAATGTATGTACATATAATAAAAATGACTGTGGTAATTTGATGAAATTAAAAGTTTGAATATGCATAGTTCAAGGGGAAATTTCAATCTTACTACAAGTTTGATACCACTTTTCAAAGCTACCATTAATAAATGACAATTTTCATAAATACTCCAAATTTGTGATAAAATAGCACTAAACTATATTTTCTAAATATTCATAAAAAAATTTCCAACCCCAACCCTTAGTACTAAACCTTAAAAAAATATTCACTAAAGCATAAACTCAAATATTAATATATTTTTGATTAAAGGTATTTTTGAAAAGTGGTACTTAACTTGTGATATTTTAAACAACATACCATAGTTCAAAGGGATCTATGATCAGTTTCAAAAGTTTAAAGTGATGTTTGTGAATAATTTAAAATAGAAGGACCATCTTGCAGACGAATAAAACCGATTTTTGTTCTGCACGAAATGCATCAATTCAATTTGAAACCTAAGATATGTGATTTTGATACTAAATATTTAATATTTATTGTCGTTTTGAAACCCCCAATTTTTTTTCTAAAACCTCGTTTGCGATTTAGGGATTAATTTCCTTTTTTTGGATCACTATTAGCTCTTTGGGATTTTTCCAAGAAATACACAATATTTTGGTATTATAATAATTAATTTTATTAGTTTTAGGTTCCTTAATTCGAGACGTATTATAGCTTGTTTAATTGTTTTTGTAAGCTTTTTCAAAAGATGTTCCACTATCAAAGTAATTAATAAATGTGGCACAGTGATAAGCGTCTGAAATCGGTAGTTGACAGCATGCGGGTTAAAATTTATGATCTTAATAGTGCAATCTATCAAATTAACCCTACGAACTATTGTTACCAAGAAATATCAAATTGCAGTACTTAGAGATCAAATTCATAGAAAGCGAGGACACATAATAGATTTCTATAACTCTAACGGTTAAGCTAGGCAAACTATAAATAGTGGTTTTGGTTATAAGTCTATCAGGAACAGAAAGTTATCTAAAATACTAAAGCGAATGCAAATATGGAAAAGCGGTAGATCTAGGGTTTTAAGCCAAGTGAATTATAATGTATAGGATGCATGAAATTATTAATATGCGAGAACAATATACGTTAACTAGTCTGATCCCCTCTTTTACCAACTCTCGTATGCGGATAAAGAAGTGCACCGTTGATCGACGGCTAAGGTCTGATGTCGATCGACGGCTAAGGTCTGATGTCGATCGACGGCTAATGCTTGATGTCATCAATGCTAATCAGACAGGAAGTTCGTCCACTATGCTAATTAGACCATTTCTCGCATGCATCTAATAACCTAGCTCAATCAAATCAATTCTGACCCAAAACATACTCTCGTAGTTGTTCATGTCCTAAGTTCAGGTTCCTAGTTAGCTAATCTATAACGCAAACATTAAAAACAATTCCAAAGATTGATACTACTTCATCTTAGCAATCCTATTTCGAGGCTAGTTTATCAGTACTATTATGAACCTTAAATCTAACAGGTGAATTACTCAGACATGATCAATGAAAATATGATGAAATGAATAATATAATGCATAAAATAATAAATGGGGTTCTAATACAAATCTCTGAAAAAGTTCAGATCTTCTTTCCTAAACTACTAAAAAGCTCAATGCAAAAAAACTAAAAGCTGTAAAATAAAACATGGTTTTCTGCCAATCATTAGACTTGTGAAGCTTGAGCTTAGTAGTTGTGAAGGTATCTTAGATGGGATTAAAGCCATTGGGCAATGTTGTGACCACAGACCTGCTGAGAATCTCGTCTTATAGAAAGATGAATCTTTGTACTGGACCAGAGAAGTTGTTGGGGTCTTGTCTGGCTCTCGAGAGTTTGCAGCTCAAAAAGTGTTGTTTGAATGATAAATAAGGGACAAGAGCTTCTTGCGGCATTATATTTTGTCTTCCATGGATCCTTGTCTTGGACCAGAGCTTCTTGATGTTTTATATCAATTAGGTATAATATGATGTTTTGTATAAAATTACATTTTTAAGAAAAATTATTAATGATTTTATTTTTGTTGTGATGTTTGGACGGTTTGATGTTTTAATCCAACCAAAAACAATTAGGTACAATATGATGTTTTAATATAATTAATTATCTTGTTGTATATACATTTTTAGTCCTTGGAAAATTGAGTTATGACAGATATCAAATCTTCTAAAACACTCTGACATTTAGGAATACATTTTATTAAAACCATCAGTATTTATGTTTCCTTCGGTTGAGTTTCACTAAAATCACCCAAACTTCCTCCAAACCCACCTAAATATAAAATCCTCTCAAGTCTTCCAATATACTCAGTCCATTACACCCTCCTTGGAAACATATCTAACATATGTTTAAAAATAAAAAGTCGATTTTATTTTTTATTTTGATACAACATAAATCATTTTGGTATAACTTGTACTATTGGTCGTTGTAAATATTTAAGAAAATATAAAATGTTACTTAAGATCATGATAGACAATTTCTCGCTAAGATTGTTGTGTCAAATAAGAAACATAAAATATATAAAAAAATTGAATTTAGTGGTCTGCGTTATTTGAGAATGTTACTTAATATAGATTTGTTTTTCCTATAAATAATAAAGATTTGTTTTACTAGTTTAAAAAATAGAGTTTATACAAGATTTCAGAATTGTAGGCTCTGGATCTTAACTATTTAAGATGTTTTCTTATGAAATTTTTGAGGCACTACAATTTGTCAAGAAAACCAAACTAATATTACCTCCACCGTAAAATTTGAATAACAATTCGTAGCTTGTGTATAATCATTCCATTTTGACATGTCGATTACTTTTTTACAAAATATTTGCACATATACCTAACCTACAACTAGAAGCTAGTTCATGTAACAAATATGTGAAGAAAATAACAGTACAATTTAACAAAGAATAATATAATTGTTTTTTATTTTATTTGTGAATCCCAAAATACATATTAGTCATTTGTGCACCAGAATATTTCCCACCCTGTACATCTTTTCTCATCATATTTGTAATAATCACATTGACAAGCAAAATGTTCACAATCGTACATATATCTCTTATTTCTAATACAACTACGTGCACATTCTTGACAAAATCCAATTGGATTTCCAAAAGCCTGAGGTCTAACTTTTTCATCATAAAGTATTTGATTTTGTATTTGGATATCAAGTTGAGGGCTCGTTGCTTGATTTGAAATATACCTTTTATCTTTAGAAAATGATTTTGCAAAAATATTCGAGGTACCTACAATTTTTTTCAACCATATATAGAGTTATTAGATATTCATTTAAAATAATAAAGACTATAAGAATGTAACATATTATATTTATCACTGAAAATCAACTTACATGACAGATAAATTACTAGAAGAGTTGCAAACAAAACACTAGATTTCATATTTTTGGAAATTTTGTAGTATTTAAGAGTTACTGATTTTAATTTCTATTTGTTTTGATATGTTGCTGTGATGTTGAAATAGTTTGATGTCTTCCTATTATATATGTTTTCACAACTGTTATTATATATGTTTTCACAACTGTTACAAAAGAGTAATGTTTAAAACTACAATTTGTGATATTAATAAGCACAAAAAGAAACTGCTAATTTTTAGACACTTTTAAGAAATTATATGGAACTGTAATCACTTATTTTTACCATGAGGTGGAATGTTAAAAAATGTAATGAGACTGTGGAATGCCCAAATGTATGTACATATAATAAAAATGACTGTGGTAATTTGATGAAATTAAAAGTTTGAATATGCATAGTTCAAGGGGAAATTTCAATCTTACTACAAGTTTGATACCACTTTTCAAAGTTACCATTAATAAATGAAAATTTTCATAAATACTCCAAATTTGTGATAAAATAGCACTAAACTATATTTTCTAAATATTCATAAAAAAATTTCCAACCCCAACCCTTAGTACTAAAACTTAAAAAAATATTCACTAAAGCATAAACTCAAATATTAATATATTTTTGATTAAAGGTATTTTTGAAAAGTGGTACTTAACTTGTGATATTTTAAACAACATACCATAGTTCAAAGGGATCTATGATCAGTTTCAAAAGTTTAAAGTGATGTTTATGAATAATTTAAAATAGAAGGACCATATTGCAGACGAATAAAACCGATTTTTGTTCTTCGCGAAATGCATCGATTCAATTTGAAACCTAAGATATGTGGTTTTGATACTAAATATTTAATATTTATTGTCGTTTCGAAACTCCCAACTTTTTTTTTTCTAAAACCTCGTTTGCGATTTAGGGATTAATTTCCTTTTTTTTGAATCACTATTAGCTCTTTGGGATTTTTCCAAGAAATACACAATATTTTTGGTATTATAATAATTAATTTTTATTAGTTTTAGGTTCTTTAATTCGGGACGTATTATAGCTTGTTTTAATTGTTTTTGTAAGCTTTTTCAAAAGATGTTCCACTATCAAAGTAATTAATAAATGTGGCACACTGATAAGTGTCTGAAATCGATAGTTGACAGCATGCAGGTTAAAGTTTATGATCTTAATAAGGCAGTCTATCAAATTAACCCTACAAACTATTGTTACCAAGAAATGTCAAATTGCAGTACTAAGAGATCAAATTCACAGAAAGCGAGGGCACATAATAGATTTTTATAACTCTAATGGTTAAGCTAGGCAAACTATAAATAGTGGTTTTGGTTATAAGTCTATCAAGAACAGAAAGTTATCTAAAATACTAAAGTGAATGCAAATATGGAAAAGCGGTAGATCTACGGTTTCAAGCCAAGTGAATTATAATGTATAGGATGCATGAAATTATTAATATGCGAGAACAATATATGTTAACTAGTCTGATCCCCTCTTTTACCAACTCTCGTATGCGGATAAAGAAGTGCACCGTTGATCGACGGCTAAGGTCTGATGTCGATCGACGGCTAATGCATGATGTCATCGATGCTAATCAGACATGAAGTTCGTCCACTATGCTAATTAGACCATTTCTCGCATGCATCTAATAATCTAGCTCAATGAAATCAATTCTGACACAAAACATACTCTCGTAGTTGTTCATGTCCTAATTTCAGGTTCCTAGTTAGCTAATCTATAACGCAAACATTAAAAACAATTCCAAAGATTGATACTACTTCATCTTAGCAATCCTATTTCGGGGTTAGTTCATCAGTACTATTATGAACCTTAAATCTAACAGGTGAATTACTTAGACATGATCAATGAAAATATGATGAAATAAATAATATAATTCATATAATAATAAATGGGGTTCCAATACAGATCTCTGAAGAAGTTCAGATCTTCTTCCCTAAACTACTAAAAAGCTCAATTCATGAAAACTAAAAGCTGTAAAATAAAATGTGGTGTTCTGCCTAAACAATTGCAAAACCCATATAATCTAGGTCAAAACTTTCTTGTAATTCGTCTTGACTTGGGCTTGAAGTCGGCCAGTACTCTGTGAGTGAATCGTCGATCGACAGCAAGGATGCTCCGTCGATCGATGGTCATGCTTGAATTCGACTCGTACTTAGCTGAATGTGAACAGCTACTGGATATCTCTTCTGAATACTCTAACAAGCTCCATGATCTCCATAATTCTCCAAAACGTACATGGACCTATAAATACTTCAAAACACAGTCCAGACACACATAATAGACTCCAAAAAGAGTTCATATGATGGTTTAAAACTGGTAAATAATAAGGTATATTAACTCCTCCAGACTTAACCTTTTACTTTTCCTCAAACAAAACAAATGTAGCATGTGAAACAGGTTTGAAAAGCGGGGACTCACATAATGTATAAGTATAACTATCACCCCTACTATATTACAACCAGATCAAATAATGCTAATCAAAGAGAAACTATATATGTCCTATCCAAAAGTGAAAAGGTGATCCTACGAATTTGATAACTGAAAGTTGGCATTAAAAAGAAAGAGAAAGATAGTGACCCTTACCTTGGCTCTGTATCGCCATAAGCTAATAGAATAAGCGTCCCACCTTTAAACTGTACAGAATCAAGCATAAATGGTAGTGTCTTCTCATCAGAAACATCACCCAAGTGAGAAGCCTTGTCACCAGGATTCGAACCTGCCCCACCCTTTAACTTCTTAGACGAACCATTTAAGATATTAAACAGCACTTCTTTCAATTGCCAAGTAGGACGCAAATGATTTGCAACAGGCTGATGCTCATGCTTTTTGAAAGTAAATTCATGGTTAGCATTCTCATTAAAACATTCATGGATATATCTCCTCTCTGACTGCGTGAAGTCTCAGATTCAGTAGAATTTGTAATATCTCCAACATATGAGCTTCGTTCAGTTTGTAAAAGTGCACAGAGTCTATCAACAGTCATAAGGAAGGGATCAAAAGCATTGATTTTGCGATTGAAACAAGGAAGAGGAGGAGTGCCAAGAAAAGGGCTTTGCAATCTCAGGCTCATTATCTGCTCTGGGGACCAAGAAGTTGTGAGCTCTTAGTCCCCGAAAGGTTCATAATTTAAGACAACCCAGTTTCTGGAATCCCGACATGAATTGAACGATGAGCAAGACTGGTTCTTTGCGTGTCTGAACTGCTACAAGGGTCTAGATAATTAGGGTTTCAGCAACACAAACACAAACTCTATTCAATCCCAGTGATAGAATTTTTGCGGTAGTGGAACCAAATAGGATATAAAAGTCTAAAATCGAAGAAACTTGAGAGAGAGAGAGAGAGAGAGAGAGATAGGGAGAGAGAGGGAGAGAGAGAGAGAGAGAGAGAGAGAGGGAGAGAGAGGGAGAGAGAGAGAGAGAGAGAGAGGGAGAGAGAGAAGTCTAGAGATAGGTAAGGAATAAAACGGCGTTTTAATTGTGTGGTTGTGTATACCGTTTACATAGACCACCACCGAGAGGACTAATCCATCAGAGCCTATTTGATGAAACAAGAGGTCTTCTCTATTTATTTCACAATTTTCTTGATCTTTTCTTATTTATGGTGTATTATCTTCTGCTGAAAAAAACATCATTACTTGGTCCTTTTAGAAATCATATTCAATCTGAATTAGTTTGTTTTATGGTCATCAAGCCAATTAAGTTGTGTAAGAACAAGCCTTACATCTTTAATGAATCTTTTGGATCTTGCATTGCATTGAGTGTATTCTTCATTTAGAAATAGAAACCAGAGAGTCTCTGCGTTTCACTTTTAACCATATTAGCAACATGGTGTAAGAGACTTGTGAAGCTTGAGGTTAATGGTTGTGAAGGTAGCCTAGATGGGATTAAAGCCATCGGGCAATGTTGTGACCACATACCTGCTGAGAATCTCGTCTTGTAGAAAGATGGATCTTTGTACTGGACCAGAGAAGTTGTTTTTTTATCACTATTAGCTCTTTGGGATTTTCCAAAAAATAAACGATATTTCTGGTGTTTTAATAATTAATGTTTATTGGTTTTACGTTCCTAATTTTGGTTCGTATTATAGCTTGTTTAAATTGTTTTTGTAAGTTCTTTTTCAAAATGTTCCCTCATCAAAGTAATTTTTGTTGATTTTTTTTTTGATTCAGAATTACAGTGTAAACTATGTCTCTTTATAATCTATACAGTTTTAGAAACTCAACACCGTTGACCACTGGAATCAAGGAGAATTTGATCGATAAGGTTTTAAATTCAAAAGGTTTTGGTCAGTTTTTTATATATTTTAAAACGACTATCAAAGCTTTGAGACGGGTTCCAGACTAGTATGTGGCACACTGATAAGCGTCTGAAATCGGTATCAACATCTCTCGATAGATTTTGTTAGTGGCTTTCATTTGGTGTTTTGACAGTAAATTTTGGATCGTCTATTGATTATTGGCTATTTATTTACTCTTCACGATCATTATAGGATTATAAGTTTTTGTAGCATCCATCCAAAATTTTATCAACAGTGAGTTATAATTTCCCTATAAATAATATAGATTTGTTTTACTAGTTATAAAAATAGAATTTATACAAGATTTCAGAATTGTAGGCTCTGGATTTTAACTATTTAAGATGTTTTCTTATGAAATTTTTGTGGCACTACAATTTGTCAAGAAAACCAAGGTAATATTATCCCCACCGTAAAATTTGAATAGCAATTCATAGCTTATGTATAATCGTTCCATTTTGATATGTCAGATTATTTTTTTACAAAATATGTGCACACATACCTAACCTACAAGCTAGTTAACGTAACAAATATATGAAGAAAATAACAGTACAATTTAACAAAGAACAATATAATTGTTTTTTATTTTATTTGTGAATCCCAAAATACATCTTAGTCATTTGTGCACCAGAATATTTCCCACCCTGTACATATTTTCTGATTATGTTTGCTATAATCACAGTAACAAGCAAAATTTTGACACTTTAGCATATACCTCTTCTTTCTAATACAACTACGTGCACATTCTTGACAAAATCCAACTTGATTCCCGGAAGACTGAGGCTTAACTTTTTCATCATGAAATATTTGATTTTGTATTTGGATATCAAGTTGAGGGCTCATTGCTTGACTTGAAATATACGTTTTATCTTCAGAAAATGATTTTGCAAAAATATTTGAGGTACCTACAAAATTTTCAGCCATATATAGAGTTATTAGATATTCATTTAAAATAATAAAGACTATAAAATGTAACATATTATATTTATCACTAAAAATCAACTTACAAGACAGATAAATTACTAGGAGAGTTGCAAACAAAACACTAAATTTCATCTTTTTGGAATTTTTGTAGTATTTAAGAATTACTGATTTTAATTTCTATTTGTTTGATATGTTGCTGTGATGTTGAAATAGTTTGATGTCTTCCTATTATATATGTTTTCACAACTGTTACAAAAGATAAATGTTTAAAATTACAGTTTATGACATTAAGAAGCACAAAAAGAAACTGCTAATTCTAGATACTAGGCCTGGGCATTCGGATAACCGGATCGGGTTCGGGTCGGATATTTCGGATATCGGATATTTTGGATATAGCAAAATGGGATCCGATCGGGTATTTCTAAATTTCGGATCGGATTCGGTTCGGTACCTAGCGGATCCGGGTATTTTCGGGTATATCCGAAATAACCGAAAAACAACCGGTTCCGGTTCGGATTGTTTTAATTTTACCCGATCCTAACTGAAAATACTTGTTTCTAATCCGATTTACCCGAATCATTTAGAGTACGACACAAATAAAAAAATTCTGAAACCAAAGAAAACAAGTCTTAAACAAACAACAAATTCAACATTCCAAACAAAGAAAATAATGTATCATTCTAAAAAGCTATGAAACTTAAGAGTTTGAAATAAATCTATAAGAAAATGTATAAAAAGAAGCTCAACAACATCTAGTCTTTAATGTCATCCACTCTTCCATATTGCTAAAAGAATGTCACCTACTTTCTCTTAGTATCACAATCACAAGAACTTCAAACATTGACAAGAGGAAAAAATGTGAACCTATGTTTAATGTCTTAATGACATAAGAGTCGGATACTTTCGGATACTTGTTCGGATCTCGGGTAATACCCGATCCGACCCGGTACCCGAAACATAAATGAAAGCATATCCGATCGGATATTTCATCATATCCGGATCCGACCCGAAACCCGATTTTTCGGATCGGTACCGGTTCGGATCTTCGGATCCGGGAAATATGCCCAGGCCTACTAGATACTTTTCAGAAATTATATGGAACTGCAATCACTTTTTTTTACCATGTTGTGAAATGTTAAAAAATGTAATGAGACCGTGGAATGCCCAAATGTATGTACATATAATAAAAATGATTGTGTTAATCTGATGAAATTAAAAGTTTGAATATGCATAGTTCAAGGGAAATTTTCAATTAAACCACAAGTTTGATATCACGTTTCAAATTTATCATTTATGAATGAGTTTTTTTTCTAAATATTCCAAATCTGTGATAAAATAACAGTAAACTATTTTTTCTAAATATTTATAAAACTTTTTTAAATTCAATCCCAACCGCTTAATATTAAACCCTAAACAATAGTCACTAAAGCTGAAACCCAAATGTAAGTATATTTTTAATTAAGGGTATTTTTGAAAAATGGTATTTAACTTGTGTTCAAAGGGATGTCTGATCAGTTTCAAAAGTTTAAAATGATGTTTGTAAATAATTTAAAATAGAAGGACCATCTTGCAGACGAATAAAACCGATTTTAGTTCTTCACGAAATTCATCGATTCCATTTGAAGTCTAAATATGTGATTTTCCAACAAATTTTTAATATTTATAGTCGTTTCGAAACGCGCAAACTTTTTCTACAGCTTCCTTTGTGATTTAGGGATTAATTTCCTTTTTTTTTGTCTCTATCAGCTCTTTGGGATTTTCCAAAAAAAATAAATAATTTTTGGTGTTTTAATAATTATTTTTATTGGTTTTAGGTTCCTAAATTCTATTCGTATTAGAGCTTGTTTAATTGTTTTTGTAAGTTATTTTCAAAATGTTCCACCATCAAAGTAATTAATGTTGATTTTCTGTTTGATTCAAAATTACAGTGTAAACTATGTCTCTTTATTATCTATACAGTTCTAGAAACTCAACACCGTGGACCGTTCATTATTTGGCCACTGGAATCAAGGAGAATTTGATCGATAAGGTTTTAAATTCAAAAGGTTTTGGTCATATTTAAAACGATTATCAAGGTTCTGAGACGGGTTCCAGACAAGTATGTGGCACATTGATAAACGTCTCAAATCGATAGTCAGACTAGACAAGTTTCATTTTGCAATGACATGTTTATGACCTTATAGACAAGAAGCTTTATTGCCATGTATCAATAGATTTTGTTAGAGGCTTTCATTTGGTGTCTTGACAATAAATTTGGTTATCCATTTGGACATCCCTAGTGTGAGAGTTTGAATCTTCCAAAAAGTATTTTTTGTTATTTTACAAAATTATTTAAAATGATGTGTTTTGATAAATTAACAGATGACTATGTAAGAATATTTTATATTCTATGTGACCTATGTGTATATTGGTTTAATATAAAGTTCAAGTTCATATTAATGTTTTTAGATTCTAATATAAAAGACGATACCGTGATGGATCGGTTTCGATTAATGAGTTAGAATCCGGGTGTATTGATAACCCTCCTACTTTACCTTATGTTATATAAATCCCCTTAGTCTCATGACATATATATATATATATATTAAAGGTAATAGTATATGATTATATTACCATAAGGTTTAATATATATGATTATATATTAAATGAACTTGCGGTTAAATAACGAAAAGGTATGTTGGAGAGATGTGTTTACCACATGTCCCCTTGCTTAATTATTAAAGGGGCTCGTGTGCATTATTCTGTTAACAACAGTAGAAAAATTTTGTCTTAAAAAAAAAAACACACTACAACATAAGAGTTATTACAAGAAGAGATTAAGGAAGGGCTTTGTGATTTCTTGTCCATCAAGGAAATCACTAAGAGAGAAGGTTAAAGAGGAGAAAATCATTTTGGTGGAACTGCATCCAAGCATGGATCAAGGTTAGTCTTTTTACCCTCTTTAGAAATTGTGTTAGGATTGAATTGAGACAAATCTAAAGTAGGTCTTGGGTAGATTTCATAATTGAAATCATAAAATTTAATTAACATGTGGTATCAGAGCCTTCTTAGATTTGTTTAATTCATCTGGAAACTTGTTTTGAATTATGTTGATTGCTAACGCAAGTTATAAAACAACCGTAAACACTAACGTAATGTGTGCATGAAATTTCTGCAAATTATTTGCATGCGGTTATTGTCGTAGTATTGAAGAGTCACCATTATTTATGAGACTTTGTGACTTTACGACAATAAGAAAGTTATTAATCATCATTCGTTTTAAAGTGTGAATGTGAAATCTGTTTTCACGACAATAAACGTAAAGCACATGTTGATTAATAACCGCATACAAGTATTTTTTTTTGGAATTTTGTCCACACGTAATATATTAGATTGTCAATAAATTAAAATATGGGTTTTGTTGTTGCCAAAAGCCACGGTCATGAAATTAGTGAATTTCCTAAAAATATTTTGGAACTTGTATTCATGAGATTTACGTTTTGGGTAATAACCGTAAAGAAATTGCAAACATAAGATTTAAGGTTTGGCATCATGCGATAAGAAATATTCTGGAATTTTGTTAACATTCGTTTTGCATCATGCGGTAAATTTTAAAGTTATCATATGCATGAATATTGAATGTTAAATATTCTAAAATTAAAGTAACGATTGTTACAAGTGTGAAGTGTCACTAGTAACATACGTAGGATAAATATTATACATTAAATAATAATAATAATAATTAAAAAAAAATGCTTCCGCTGCATTTTATAAATAATTATGTTATGAAATATTAACATAATTTAAATAGTTTTTCTTTTAGATATTTTAATGTTTATATGTATATAATATGATAGTCACCAAAGTGACCTTGTTATATTACATATAGATATTAAAATTAGTAGAACTATAATTGATCAAGATCAAGGATGCTAAATGACATAAAAGTTTGATCGATCAATTAATTTATTATTTATATTCTAGGAGATCGCCCAAAGGTGGATCATTGAATATAATTAATGATAAGAAAAGAATTAATCATTTCTTACTATAGTCGATAATATGTATATCCAAAGATATCATACTTATTTGACTAATGTTTGATTTGATTAATATTAAAGTATATATAATTAGCATCAATGAAAGTACTTATTTTTAAATATTGCCCAAAGGTTATTTAAAATATAAGTGTTAAAGTTTCTATTAGTCTGAATATATATTAAAGTCTCAAAGCACTAACGGGTAAACATGTATGAATGCTTGCAGCTTCATCAAATGTGTTTGCATCTGCTAACTCTGTGGTAAAGTTTAATGGCCTCAATTATGGTGAGTGGGTCGAGCAAATCCGGTTTACACTGGGTGTAATGGCTCTGGACTCCGCCATACTAACTGATGAGGAACCTTCAGCTATTACAGTAGATAGCTCTGAATCTGAAAAGTCTCGTTATGAGAGATGGGAGCGATCTAACAGGCTGAGCTTGAACCTTATGAGGTTGACGATGGCGGAAAGTATTAAGCCATCAATGCCTAAGACAGAGAAAGCAAGGGAATTCATAGAGAAAATTAAGGAGTGTTCACAATCGGAATTGGCTGACAAGTCGATTGTAGGAAGTCTCATGAATGAGCTAACTACAAAGAAATTTGACTGGTCACAGCCAATCCATGATCATGTGACGCACATGTCTAATCTGGCAGCAAAGCTAACGACCTTAGGAATGGAGGTGCATGAACAGTTCTTGGTTCAATTCATCATGAACTCTCTACCTCTTGAATTTAGCCAGTTCCAGGTGAATTACAACACCATTAAGGATAAATGGAACTTTAAGGAATTAAAGGCTATGCTAATTCAAGAGGAGGGGAGATTAAGGAAGATGAAAGATCAAGTTGCTAACCTCGTAGGTCTTGGAAGTGCCAGTAGCAGCAAAAGAATGTCAAGTAGAAAGGACAAAAGGAATGTTAAGACCTTCGTGAAAGGACCTCAAAGTCAAATCCAGAAGGAAAAGAAGTGTTTCTTTTGTAAGCAAGTAGGACACTTCAAGAAGGATTGTCCTAAGAGGAAGGGTTGGTTCGACAAGAAAGGTAAACATTACAGCTTTGTTTGCTATGAAATGAATCTTGTTGAAGTTCCTAATAATACTTGGTGGTTAGATTCTGGTGCTACTACTCATGTGTCTCATATTAAACAGGGATTCAGTTCGATCCAGCCCATAAGAGGACCTGAACAATACTTGTTCATGGGAAACAGGATGAAAGCGCGAATAGAAGGCATTGGGACGTATAGATTGATCTTGGACACTGGAAGTCATGTGGATCTTGAAGGGTGTCTCTATGTACCTGAGTGTGCTAGAAATCTTGTTTCTGTTAGTAGGTTGGACAATTTAGGTTTTAGTATTAAGGTTTCACATGGTGTTTTCTCATTGTACCGAAATGATTACTTTTATGGTAGTGGTACTTTATTTGATTCACTTTATAAGTTTAACCTTGATGCAAAGTTTTCTGAATCCCTATTTAATGTTGAAAGTCGAGGCATTAAGCGTAGCGCAATTAATGAAAGTTCTGCTTTCTTGTGGCATCAACGACTAGGTCATATTTCTAAAGAAAGAATTATGAGGTTGATAAAGAATGAAATTCTTCCTCAGTTAGATTTCAGTGACCTAGATGTATGCATAGACTGCATTAAAGGAAAGCAGACTAAACATACATTAAAGAAACCAGCCACAAGAAGCACTCAACTTCTTGAGTTAATACACACCGACATATGTGGCCCATTCGATGCTCCTTCATGGAGTGGCGAAAAATATTTCATCACATTTATTGATGATTACTCACGGTATGGATATACCTATCTACTGCATGAAAAGTCTAAGTCTGTGAATGTCCTAGAGATATTCATTGATGAGGTGGAAAGGCAGCTAGATAAAAAGGTTAAAGTGGTGAGATCTGATAGAGGTGGTGAATTTTATGGAAAATTCGATGAAAGTGGACAATGTCCTGGTCCATTTGCAAAGTTACTTGAAAGCAGAGGCATATGTGCACAATACACTATGCCTGGTACTCCTCAGCAAAATGGTGTAGCTGAGAGGCGGAACCGTACCTTAATAGAAATGGTTAGGAGCATGTTGAGTAATTGCTCTTTACCCCTTTCATTGTGGATTTATGCATTAAAGACTGCAACATATGTGTTGAACCGGGTTCCTAGTAAGGCAGTTCCAAAGACTCCTTATGAAATGTGGACGGGAAGGAAACCTAGTTTAAGACATCTACGTGTATGGGGTTGTCCAGCAGAAGTAAGGCTATATAATCCACATGAAAAGAAACTTGATTCTAGGACTGTCAGTGGATTTTTCATTGGCTATCCTGAAAAATCAAAGGGGTACACATTTTATTGTCCTAACCATAGTACGAGAATAGTTGATTCGGGTAATGCTAGGTTCATTGAAAACGGTGAAACTAGTGGGAGTGGTGAAACACGAAAGGTGAACATTAATGAAGTTCAGGTTAAAATTTCTTCACCTGTAGTTCCACCTGAGGTAGTTGTTCCTATTGTTGCATCAGAGTTTAATGACACAATAGGACAACATAATAATGTGCCAGTCCCACTAGCTGAAAATACTGTTGATGAACCTGTCATAATTCAAGAAGAGAATAGTGAACCACAAATACCTTTAAGGCGATCTGGAAGAGAAAGAAGATCTGCCATTTCAAATGATTATGTGGTTTACACTATTGAAAATGAATGTGACTTAAGCATGGATGAAGATCCGATCTCATTCAAAATGGCCATGGAAAGTGACAATTCTGAAGAGTGGTTTGATGCCTCAAAAGAAGAAATGAAATCTATGAGTGACAATCATGTATGGGACTTAGTAGAGTTGCCCGATGGTTTCAAAACCGTTGGTTGTAAATGGGTCTTTAAGACTAAACGCGACTCGAAAGGTAAACCTGAAAAACGCAAGTCTCGACTTGTTGCTAAAGGTTACTCCCAAAAAGATGGCATCGACTATAAAGAGACATTCTCTCCTGTTTCAAAGAAGGATTCTCTTAGAATTGTTTTGGCTTTGGTGGCTCATTATGATCTTGAGCTTCACCAGATGGATGTGAAAACCGCCTTTCTAAATGGAGATCTTGAGGAGGAAGTATATATGGACCAACCTGAAGGTTTCGTGGTCGCAGGAAAAGAAAATTTGGTGTGTAAGTTGAGAAAGTCAATATATGGACTAAAACAAGCTTCTCGACAATGGTATATAAAGTTTAATGATACCATCACGTCATATGGTTTTGTAGAGATCATTGTTGATCGATGTATCTACATTAAGATCAGTGGGAGTAAGTTTGTGATATTAGTCTTATATGTTGATGATATTTTGCTTGCTGCAAACGACATGGGTATGTTACATGATGTAAAGAAGTATCTCTCTAAGAACTTTGAAATGAAAGATATGGGTGAGGCATCTTATGTGATCGGGATAGAAATCTTTCGAGATAGATCACAAGGATTGTTAAGCTTGTCTCAGAAAGGATATATCAATAAGATCTTAGAGAGATATAGAATGGATAAATGCTCTCCAGGAATAGCTCCAATTCAGAAGGGGGATAAGTTCAGTAAAATGCAATGTCCTAAGAATGAATTGGAGCGTAAAGAAATGGAAAGAATTCCTTATGCATCGGTGGTTGGGAGTTTGAACTATGTTCAGACATGTACTCGACCTGATATCAGCTTTGCTGTTGGAATGTTGGGTCGATATCAAAGTAATCCCGGAATGGACCACTGGAAAGCTGCAAAGAAGGTTCTCAGGTACTTGCAAGGCACCAAAGAGCACATGCTTACATTTAGGAGATCCGATCAGCTAGAAGTCATTGGATATTCAGATTCAGACTATGCCGGATGCGTTGATAGCAGAAAATCAACGTTTGGTTACTTGTTCCTGTTAGCTGGGGGAGCAATCTCATGGAAGAGTGGAAAGCAGTCTGTCATTGCTACTTCCACTATGGAGGCTGAATTTGTGGCATGCTTTGAGGCCACAATTCATGCATTATGGCTGCGGAACTTTATCTCAGGGCTTCGGATTGTCGACACTATAGCCAAGCCGCTGAGAATTTATTGCGATAATTCTGCAGCTGTCTTCTTTTCAAAGAACGACAAGTACTCGAAGGGTGCTAAGCACATGGAGTTAAAGTACTTGTCTGTTAAAGAAGAAGTTCAGAAACGAAGAGTGTCATTTGAGCACATAAGGACGGACATGATGGTAGCGGATCCGCTAACTAAAGGTTTACCACCCAAGGCGTTCAATGGCCATGTAGAGCGTATGGGTATTATAGATAAGGCTTTGCTATTTTAGTTATGGGATGCTCATTATGTATTTGACACAGAGAATTCACTTAAAGATTATGTTTCTGATTTATTAATTATGTTATCATTAAAGTATGTGTATACACTTATGGTTTGTAGATAACATATGTTTGGTTTGAGAAATAAAGGTTCTTCTCATGTAAGGATTGATATAAAATTGTAATTGATTTGTGATACATGGAAGGGACTATGTCGTTTAATGACATACAACCGCCATGATTCGATCAATTTAAATTTTAGTAAAGATCAAGTGAACTTGATGTAAAGTGCACATTAAAGTTATTGAACCCTTAAGACGACACAAAGGTCAAGTGGGAGAATGTAAGAATATTTTATATTCTATATGACCTATGTGTATATTGGTTTAATATAAAGTTCAAGTTCATATTAATGTTTTTAGATTCTAATATAAAAGACGATACCGTGATGGATCGGTTTCGATTAATGAGTTAGAATCCGGGTGTATTGATAACCCTCCTACTTTACCTTATGTTATATAAATCCCCTTAGTCTCATGATATATATATATATATATATATATATATTAAAGGTAATAGTATATGATTATATTACCATAAGGTTTAATATATATGATTATATATTAAATGAACTTGCGGTTAAATAACGAAAAGGTATGTTGGAGAGATGTGTTTACCACATGTCCCCTTGTTTAATTATTAAAGGGGCTCGTGTGCATTATTCTGTTAACAACAGTAGAAAAGTTTTGTCTTAAAAACACACTACAACATAAGAGTTATTACAAGAAGAGATTAAGGAAGGGCTTTGTGATTTCTTGTCCATCAAGGAAATCACTAAGAGAGAAGGTTAAAGAGGAGAAAATCATTTTGGTGGAACTGCATCCAAGCATGGATCAAGGTTAGTCTTTTTATCCTCTTTAGAAATTGTGTTAGGATTGAATTGAGACAAATCTAAATTAGGTCTTGGGTAGATTTCATAATTGAAATCATAAAATTTAATTAACAGACTAACACATTTGACAGTCAATATATATAAACATAATTTTGAGAGTTTATATAGTATTTTTAAAATTTAATTTTATAAAATTTATCCAAATGACGTCGTTTTGATAAATTAACGTATGACTAACACCTTTGAAGGTTAATATATATAAGTACACTTTTGAGAATTCATATAATATTTTCAATTTTTGAATTTTTGTTTAGTTCAGTATAGAATATGCACATTATTATAAAGTTTGGGAATGAAAAGACAAAACGAGTAAAATTCATGTAGTATTTTTGAGTTTTTTAATTCAGTATAAAATACTCATTACTTCAAAGTTTGAGAAGAAATAAACACAATCCATAAATTTCATGTTGAAATAAGTCATTTTTCCCACACATTTATGACAAAACCCAACAGGATTCTGGCAGCCTGAGGCCCAATTTTTTCAATCATAAAGTACTTGAGTTTTTATTTGGATGTCAAGATGAGGGCTCGTTGACTAACTTTAAATAGATGTTTTATCTTCAGAAAAAGGATTTTGCAAAAATATTTGAGGTGCCTACAAAGTTTTCAATCATATACAGACTTATTAGATATTCCTTTAAAAATAATAAAGACTATAAAAATGTAACATATTATTTATCACTGAAAATCAACTTACATGACTGAAAAATTACTAGAAGAGATGCAAACAAAACACTATTTCATCTTTTTGCAAAATTTAGTAGTGTTTAAGAATTACCGATTGTTTCACAATTATTTATATTTAAGAATGATTATCAAGGTTCTGAGACGAGTTTCAAACTGGTATGTGGCCGTTGATAAGCGCCTGAAATCAGTAATCAGACTAGAGAAGTTTAATTTTTCAATTGAGTGCAACTGATAGGTTTATAACTTTATCGACCAGTTTCTCAAAATTTATTACTATGCCCGATAGCTATTGTCAGAGGCTTTTATTTGGTTTCTTGACAGTAATTTTTGGAACATCTGTTGGTTATTGGTGATTTATTTACTCTTCATGATTATCATAGGATTATCTGTTTTGTAACATCCATCCAAAATATTATCAGTGGTGAATTATAATTTCCTTATATCATTTTTATTTTTGTAGTTTTGAAAGTAGAACTTATACAAGATTTCAGACTTTGTAGCCTCTAGACTTTCATTACTTTAACTATTTAAGATGCTTTCTTTTGAAATTTTTGAGGCATTACAAATTGTCTAAACAACCAAATTAATATTATCTGCACCGTAAAATTTGAATAACAATTCATAACTTATGTATAATCATTCCAATTTAAAGATGTTGCGTGCACACACACACACACACATATATATATATATATATATATATATATATATATATAACGTACAAGCTAGTTAACGTAACAAAAAGGTAAAGTAAAACTTGGTCCGTCTAGTTGCTTAAGTTATTTAAGAACATGAATCTGTTAATCTACACTATGTTCAGGTTAATGCCATTGGTTCCTTTCAATTTCTGTTTTCCTTTGGTGTGTTCTTTGTTGATGTCTTAAACTAACATTCCATCAACTTTCTATGTTTAAATGAGATCATTACGCATATATTTATAGTGAAATATTTGTTTTATGTCTTACGTTCATGAGATTTACGAAGTGAACCACGTGGTTGATGATTAGTTATATCTATGCTATGTCTTCTACAAACAAACAAATATTACCTTCCGTTTCATTTGAGCAGTCGTTTCAAATTTTTGCATACAAAATATAAAAATATTTAATTTTGTATATTTTCTAAATAAAACATCATTATCTACACATTTTACCACATCAGTCAATAAAAAATAAAATAACATATAAAATCCATAAATTTTGCATTAAAATTATAAAAAACAATATTTATTTTGAAACAAAAATTTTACTCTACAACAACAACAAGATTGAAACGGAGATAGTATCAGTTTATGACCGTAGAAACACAATAAGTTTGGCTCTAACTTTGGGAGATAGGTTTGAGAATGGAGAATTACTATTTGAACAGAGCACATCAAGTAAGGTAATAATTTAGAAAGATAACATGGAACATCTGAAAGCTGGAAAAAAAAACTTATAATGCACAAAGAATCTGCAAGGGTGTTTGGTCACTTTTTGCGAGCCAAAGCAGCAGCGATTCCACCGGCTATGAGGCCAACGGCTGTAGCCGTGATGCCTATCCCAATAACACCATCTGCAAATCAGGACCAACAAAGTTTTAACATCACAGATCATTTGTTCTGATTAGCAAAAAGATTCAAAGCTGCATTTTAATTTACCTTTTGCGATTTTGTCTTCAATGGTTTTCTTTAAGGCTAAAGCTTGCCTCCAATCAGGTTGAACCTATGGGAAACCAAACGTTAAAAGAGTAACACTAATGTTCTAAACATCGGTCTAGGCAGTGTATAGACGTCCGCCTAGTCGATAAATCAGGTATGAGCAAAACAATTTTTTTTTTAAATCAGTCTAACCCTAGGCGCCTGCTTAAACAATAATTCTCTATAAAACGCGTAGCTACCGCCTAAGGATTTTTAGAACATTGAGTAAAACATTTGAACACAATTCGGGTCAGTGAAAAAAAAAAGAATCAACCTCAAGACAGCGTTCCACGAGCTGCCTGCTTCTTGAGTAGTCTCCAGTACGATAATAACCAACAGCAAGAAGATAAAGCTTCTCTCGGTCTTGCAAAGGAGGGCTACTAGTTGCTAGAGAAGCTGCATCAAAAGTGTTTTTGTTCACTTTCACACAACAAGCAAAAGCTTTGTAATAAAGAGAATTGAGTTAAGAAAGGTGTACCTTCGAGCATGTCTATTCCACGCTGGATATCTTCTGCTTGTCGGGAATGAACAAGAGCCCAAGACAATCGCATAATGCTCTCTTTCTTTTGATCTTCGGAGTCACTTTCACTTGCGCTCTTAACTTCTTTCTCACATTCCTGAAAACAAACAAACAAAACATGTGTAAGTGAAACATTATGAGAGACATTAAGACATGAAACATCATGCTTTGACTTATTACACATCAATTGCGTTTTCACTTGACATCAACCATCGAGAAATCAAACAGATTATGAGAAATTCACCCAGAAATCGAATGGTGATTTTGTTCCTGCTACATGATCGGAACAAGAGAGAGAGGAAACTTACGAGGATGACATCACGGTCGCACCAAGGGATCTTATCGCCGCCGCTGAAGAAGGAACCGATGGAGTCGAAGAAATTTCCCATTTTAGAATCCATTGAGCCGATCGAATTATGGTTTGTTTCTCTCTTCTCTTAGTTCTTAAGAATCGACGAGAAAGAGGGGACTTCACGCCCAAGGCCATAAAAAAAATATATATTCTTGTTGAAATTGTAAGAAAACACGTGTATTTTAGGATATTCACAAATCTATCTCTATATTTTTTTGTCAGCCAATTTATTTGATTATAAAGCCCAAAAGAGATTTTACCCTGTCTGATAGTTCTTCCGTTTGAATTAAGCCCACTTACCGTAACACATCTGCTAGTAATAAGATCATGGGATGCGATGGGATGATTGCTTCGACGGTAGATGTAACAATTTGATTATAAAATCTATTTTGTAATTTTCATTGTTGTAACTATATATTATTTTGATGTAGAAGAACACTACAAAAAAATAAGATTGTAGATGATGTAAGTATACTTTAACTTCAAAAAAAAGTTATATTATGATTGGTTATGATTAGTGATTCACAAATAAATAAAACTAAAATAATTCACAATCAATCATCATCCATATACAATGAAATAGTTAAATATCCTAATTTTTTTTTGAGATTATCATCCCTCCAATTACTGGAGCTTAATTATCTTGTAGAAAATTATTTTCTTAAAAAAAATATTTATATCAAAATCATAATATCAAAAATAATATTATATAAAAATAAAATGTATATGAATAAAAAACTGTGCAAATGGGAAGTTAAAAAAAAAAAGCTGTGCAAATGGGTTGGTGCATACACGTGAGGAAGTTACGTTTACCCAACGAAAAAAGAAATTGTATCGTCGACCATACTTTGTGTGTTGACCTGAAATAAAAATATACTAGATTTTGACCCGCCCTTGAAAGGGCGGATATATTTTTTGTATATTAAAAATTATATATAATTAAAAATATTTTGATTTCCATTTTTAAAAATCAAAAGTATATTGATTACCTTTTTTAAAAAGATATAGTATATTCTGATTACCATATTCTATTGAAGTTGTTATAATTAGGTAAGATATGAAAGATTATGAATGTATATGGATATTTGAATAATAAGGATATTATAAATATTTGTTTTAAATTAAATGGTACCATAAATTATGTAATACACTAACAAAATTGAAACAGTCCAAAAGTTAAATGACAACTTTCAATGGTAGATAAATTTAGGACTCTATTTTAATAGAGTAGATTAGTGGGTCATCAAATAACTATTGATCATGATGATTGTGTCTATAATCAAAATGAAAAACACCATTATACTGAGCTGACGTCAATACGAGAATGCTTATAAAAGCTTGTGTCACGCTCTTAAGAGAAATATTAACTTTATTAATATAGAAGATAACTAACTAGTGTAAAATCGTGGAAAATATGATTAACCCAGAATATAATCCTCCTTACTATTAAATGAGAAGTACATTTGACACGTGGCGCTCACAAAGCTCTTCTCAGCCGAAATAACGCGATTCTATTGGTTGATTTTTCGGAAATTCATTTTTGATTTATTTTTCTCATCGACATAACAAAAAAGGCAAGTCATATAAATACTAACCTTATTTTGTTTAATGCATTGAATACTAACTAAAAAAATAAGACAGATTAAAGGAGTAGGAAAGTAATTAATATTACTTGCGCAAGAATATTTATATGTTTAATGCATTAAATATTTACTAAAAAAAATAAGACTGATTGAAGGAATAGGAAAGTAATTAATATTACTTGCGCAAGAATATTATATGTTTAATGCATTGAATACTTACTAAATAAATAAGACAGATTGAAGGAGTATGAAAGTAATTAATATTACTTGCGCAAGAATATTAATTAATACATGTATTTACTACTATTCTTTACTAAAAATACGATAAATCATATTGATTACTTGCACAAGAATATTAATTAATACATAATTTACTACTATCTCTTACTAAAAATACGGTAAATCATATTGATTACTTGCGCAAGTTAAAATCGTATCATATGCATTTAATTTTCTTCTAAAAAAATTAACTATCTTTACTTAAACGGTTCCATAATTTATTTTATGAATATTTCCTTGGCGTCGTTACAAACCTATATGATTCACTTCATATATATAGATGTCAATGTCGAAGGATTAAATCATAACAAAGGTGAATCTTTTTTTTTCTTTGCGTGGCTTGTTTAGTTCTGTTTACTTGTTTCTGAAGTTTTAGACATGTGTGTTACAGGGGAATGATAGAGGAGAATGGCTTAAGAACTTGAAGTATGGAGTGTTTGGATTAGGAAACAGACAATATGAACATTTTAATAAGGTTTTTAAAATGGAATTATTATTTTTTGTTTCACGCTTACTCCAGTTTCCTTGGCTAATATTCGAATTGTTTTGTAAATATGTGTTGCAGGTAGGGCTGGGCAAAATATCCGGACCCGAAGAACCGACCCGAAACCGACCCGAAAATCAGGGTCCCGAACCCGACCGGATCCGGGGTAAATAACCAAATGGGTCTTCAATTGCTATATCCGAAGAACCGGTACCGAACCCGATCCGAACCGAGAACCGAATAAGTACCCGAAGATATCCGAAATATAAATATGTATTTTAAAATATTAGTTTTAATTGTACTTATAATTATTTGAATAATCAAAATTAAAATTATAAATTAAATATATTAGTTATTTTTTAATATTTTGTGTATTTTCAAATAAAATAAGATCATTTGGATAGAATTACTCAAACAAAACCATGTTAAATGAGTATTTTAGTTATTTTTTTGTACTTTTTAGTAATTTGGATACAAAATACCCGAATAAAATCGGGTAATATGGTTACATTGGATACAAATACCCGAACCCATTTTAGATACATTGGTTATTCGGTTATTTTCAGGTTCCTCGTGATAAGAACCGAACCCACCCGAACCCGGGAGGACCCGACTCGAACCCGATCCGAAATTTTGTAATACCCGAATGGGGCCTAATTTCAAAACCCGAAAAATCCAAAACCCGAAAAGAACCGACCCGCACCCGAACGGGTATCCGAATGCCCAGCCCTAGTTGCAGGTTGCCAAAGTTGTAGATGACGTCCTTGTAGAACAAGGTTTGTTTGTTTCTTTATTTCATTATTCATCTTGATGTGTTTGTATTATAGTTTTCTGACTTGATGAGTTGTTTGTACAGGTGCGCAGCGTCTTGTACGTTAAGTAAATTTTATATTATTTACGTTAAGTAAATTTTATATTATTTATATTAAGTAAATTTTATATTATTTACGTTAAGTAAATTTTATATATATTTGAAATTTATAATAATTTTGAACATTGTTTTGATCAAATCCAAAGAGAACTCAAGATTGATTTATAAAGAAAGAATAACATGCACTCATAATTATAAAGAAAATAGAAAACAAGGTTTGTGAGTTGTAGATGACGTCCTTGTAGAACAAGGTTTGTTTGTTTCTTTATTTCATTATTTATCTAAGGCTAATAATGAAATAAAGAAAGAATAACATGCACTCATAATTATAAAGAGAACTCAAGATTGATTTATAAAGAAAGAATAACATGCACTCATAATCAAAATCCAAAGAGAACTCAAGATTGATTTATAAAGAAAAAATAACATGTACTCATAATTATAAAGAAAATAGAAAACAAGGTTTGTGAGTTGTAGATGACGTCCTTGTAGAACAATGTTTGTTTGTTTCTTTACCTCCTTACTATTAAATGAGAAGTACATTTGACACGTGGCGTTCACAGAGCCCTTCTCAGCCAAAATAACGCAATTCTATTGGTTGATTTTTTGGAAATTCATTTTTTATTTATTTTTCTAATTTACATAACAAAAAAGGGAAGCCCTATAAATACTAATCTTATTTTGTTTAATGTATTGAATATTTACTATAAAAATAAGACAAATTAAAGGAGTAGGAAAGTAATTAATATTACTTGCGGAAGAATATTTTTATGTTTAATGCATTGAATGCTTACTTAAAAAATAAGAAAGATTGAAGAGTAGGAAAGTATGATTAATATTACTTGCGCAAGAATATTAATTAATACACATATTTACTACCATCTCTTACTAACAATACGATAAATCATATTGATTACTTGCGCAAAAATATTAATTAATACGGTAAATCATATTGATTACTTGCGTAAGAATATTAGTTAATACGGTAAATCATGTTGATTACTTGCGCAAATTAGAATTATATCATATGCATTTAATTTTCTTCCAAAGAAAATTAACTATCTTTACTTAAACGGTTCCGTAATTTATTTTATGAATATTTACTTGGGGTCGTTACAAACCTATATGATTCACTTCATATATATAGAGGTCAATGTCGAAGGAATAAATCATATCATTCTCACTTTTTGTCCTATAATGGCAATGGTCCGAGCGGCGAAAAATATTGTTTGCCCAGTTAGTGATTTAAAGCCCCGTAAAGATACGTCCCGTATTGAAATTAGGATTATTTGGTTGTGGAGGAACTACAACAAAGAATCAGGCAACACCATTGAAATGATTTTCGTTGATAAAGAAGTAAGTTTTTCAGCATCAACTTGATTGAGTCTTTTTTTTATTGTTTATTAGTAATATCACAAAATAATCCTAACTTTTCCTACCGAAATGTATAATCAAGGAATACAAATTCATGCTTCCGTTGGTGAACAACTAACCAAAAAAATGGTGACAAGCTACATGAGGGAGATTCAATTGTCGTCCAGTTGTTCAAGGTATACGATGCCATTGGTGAATATCGTACAACCTCCCATCCGTACAAAATTGGTTTCCATCCAACCACTTTTGTTGGAAAAGCTTCTGATTTTCCGAGTGAAGTTCCTGAAAAGTATTTTGCGAATTTTACCGATATCATGGAAGGAAATATCGATAGCAGTTGTTTGGTTGGTGAGAACTGATCTTACACATTTAAAAATTATTTCAGATTTGTTATTTTTGTTCCTCTTTGTATTGGTTGTGTTTTGTAGATGTTATTGATCAAATCGTTAACTTTGGATCTTTGGAAAACAAAATGATAAAAGGAAAAGATAACATGAGGCTTTTGATAGAGTTACGTGACCAAAAGTAAGCTTATTTATTTTATCATTTTTCTATGATTTTCTTTATAAACATGTTATCATATGTTTTGTGACTTAACGCTTTATTATACAATAATGTGAAGATGATGTGTACTCTGTGGAGTGGTTATGCTAAACAAGTACATGAGTACAGTATTGCAAACATGTCCACAATGATTATTTGTGTGATTAGGTTATGTTCTGTTAAGGAGTGGAAATGTATGTGATTAGACAATGATTAAACCATGTACTTTTGTTTACATGTCATTTAATAAAATTTAATATTGTAGGTACTTATTCTATATCAAGCGGTTTTAATTCTACTAATATTTTGCTCAACCCAACGCTTACACTGATTGATGAGTTCAAAGCTTGGTACGTCTCCATTATATTACATTTTTGTATGTAAACCCTTTAAATAAATTACTCGCATACTTAAATTGTGTTTGTATTGTGTCTTAATTCATTTCTACAGTCTGCCTGATGATTCACTTGCTATTACAAACAACGATAGTACTCAATGGTCTGTTGGTACTGCTACATCTGTTCGGGCCAGGTTTTTTGTTCTTAATGAGAGGCTAACCATAAGAGAGGTCATTGATAGTACTGTGGTAGAAACTGGAACTATCATGTTCAAGAATGCGTCGAAGACATTTTTCCATTACATTGGCTTTCGCGATGACTATCAACAAAAGTCAAGGTCAAACACTAGAAAGCGTTGATTTGTTTCTGCCTAGGCCAGAGTTCTCTCATTGTCAGCTCTACGTCGCACTTTCAAGAGTTAAATCGAGATCGGAATTAAAAATCCTAATAACTTGTAAAGAAAGGAAGCCGGAGACGAAAACTTTGAACGTTGTCTACAAACAAGTTTTTCAGAATATTTCGTAGCCAAAGGTACTTAATTGTACCTTTACTTTTTTCAATAAATTAAGGAAAATATAGAAACTGTTACAATTATTTATCTTTTCGATTTCTCAGATGGGTAGTGATGAGTAATAAAATTACATCTTAAACACACATATTAGGATTTTTAATGATGTTGCAATTATACATACACACAATATGTTGCACTCTGATACTGAAGATACTTTGTTCCATCACGTCCATGTGAAATATAGAGTACCAACATTTGCATGTGTCGTTGCTTTACCCCAAACATAGTGGTTTATGATATAAAATCTGTGTCTGCCAAAACCCAACCACTATTAAGCCCATAACTGAATCTGTTCATGTCCGCACAGGGTGCGTGCCGGCCACCTAGTAGCATCATTAACCTTAAGAGCTTTTTAGGGGGTTTTTTTTTCTTTCTTTTTTGACTAACACCTTTGAAGGTTAATATATATAAGTACACTTTTGAGAATTCATATAATATTTTGAATTTTTGAATTTTTGTTTAGTTCAGTATGGAATATGCACATTATTATAAAGTTTGGGAATGAAAAGACAAAACGAGTAAAATTCATGTAGTATTTTTGAGTTTTTTAATTCAGTATAAAATACTCATTACTTCAAAGTTTGAGAAGAAATAAACACAATCCATAAATTTCATGTTGAAATAAGTCATTTTTCCCGCACATTTATGACAAAACCCAACAGGATTCTGGCAGCCTGAGGCCCAATTTTTTCAATCATAAAGTACTTGAGTTTTTATTTGGATGTCAAGATGAGGGCTCGTTGACTAACTTTAAATAGATGTTTTATCTTCAGAAAAAGGATTTTGCAAAAATATTTGAGGTGCCTACAAAGTTTTCAATCATATACAGACTTATTAGATATTCCTTTAAAAATAATAATGACTATAAAAATGTAACATATTATTTATCACTGAAAATCAACTTACATGACTGAAAAATTACTAGAAGAGATGCAAACAAAACACTATTTCATCTTTTTGCAAAATTTAGTAGTGTTTAAGAATTACCGATTGTTTCACAATTATTTATATTTAAGAATGATTATCAAGGTTCTGAGACGAGTTTCAAACTGGTATGTGGCCGTTGATAAGCGCCTGAAATCAGTAATCAGACTAGAGAAGTTTAATTTTTCAATTGAGTGCAACTGATACGTTTATAACTTTATCGACCAGTTTCTCAAAATTTATTACTATGCCCGATAGCTATTGTCAGAGGCTTTTATTTGGTTTCTTGACAGTAATTTTTGGAACATCTGTTGGTTATTGGTGATTTATTTACTCTTCATGATTATCATAGGATTATCTGTTTTGTAACATCCATCCAAAATATTATCAGTGGTGAATTATAATTTCCTTATATCATTTTTATTTTTGTAGTTTTGAAAGTAGAACTTATACAAGATTTCAGACTTTGTAGCCTCTAGACTTTCATTACTTTAACTATTTAAGATGCTTTCTTTTGAAATTTTTGAGGCATTACAAATTGTCTAAACAACCAAATTAATATTATCTGCACCGTAAAATTTGAATAACAATTCATAACTTATGTATAATCATTCCAATTTAAAGATGTTGCGTGCACACACACACACACATATATATATATATATATATATATATATAACGTACAAGCTAGTTAACGTAACAAAAAGGTAAAGTAAAACTTGGTCCGTCTAGTTGCTTAAGTTATTTAAGAACATGAATCTGTTAATCTACACTATGTTCAGGTTAATGCCATTGGTTCCTTTCAATTTCTGTTTTCCTTTGGTGTGTTCTTTGTTGATGTCTTAAACTAACATTCCATCAACTTTCTATGTTTAAATGAGATCATTACGCATATATTTATAGTGAAATATTTGTTTTATGTCTTACGTTCATGAGATTTACGAAGTGAACCACGTGGTTGATGATTAGTTATATCTATGCTATGTCTTCTACAAACAAACAAATATTACCTTCCGTTTCATTTGAGCAGTCGTTTCAAATTTTTGCATACAAAGTATAAAAATATTTAATTTTGTATATTTTCTAAATAAAACATCATTATCTACACATTTTACCACATCAGTCAATAAAAAAATAAAATAACATATAAAATCCATAAATTTTGCATTAAAATTATAAAAACAATATTTATTTTGAAACAAAAATTTTACTCTACAACAACAACAAGATTGAAACGGAGATAGTATCAGTTTATGACCGTAGAAACACAATAAGTTTGGCTCTAACTTTGGGAGATAGGTTTGAAAATGGAGAATTACTATTTGAACAGAGCACATCAAGTAAGGTAATAATTTAGAAAGATAACATGGAACATCTGAAAGCTGGAAAAAAAAACTTATAATGCACAAAGAATCTGCAAGGGTGTTTGGTCACTTTTTGCGAGCCAAAGCAGCAGCGATTCCACCGGCTATGAGGCCAACGGCTGTAGCCGTGATGCCTATCCCAATAACACCATCTGCAAATCAGGACCAACAAAGTTTTAACATCACAGATCATTTGTTCAGATTAGCAAAAAGATTCAAAGCTGCATTTTAATTGACCTTTTGCGATTTTGTCTTCAATGGTTTTCTTTAAGGCTAAAGCTTGCCTCCAATCAGGTTGAACCTATGGGAAACCAAACGTTAAAAGAGTAACACTAATGTTCTAAACATCGGTCTAGGCAGTGTATAGACGCCCGCCTAGTCGATAAATCAGGTATGAGCAAAACGATTTTTTTTTTAAATCAGTCTAGGCCTAGGCGCCTGCTTAAACAATAATTCTCTATAACACGTGTAGCTACCGCCTTAGGATTTTTAGAACATTGAGTAAAACATTTGAACACAGTTTGGGTCAGTGAAAGAAACGAATCAACCTCGAGACAGCGTTCCACGAGCTGCCTGCTTTTTGAGTAGTCTCCAGTACGATAGTAACCAACAGCGAGAAGATAAAGCTTCTCTCGGTCTTGCAAAGGAGGGCTACTAGTTGCTAGAGAAGCTGCATCAAAAGTGTTTCGTCACTTTCACACACAAGCAAAAGCTTTGTAATAAAGAAAATTCAGATAAGAAAGGTGTACCTTCGAGCATGTCTATGCCACGCTGGATATCTTCGGCTTGTCGGGAATGAACAAGAGCCCAAGACAATCGCATAATGCTCTCTTTCTTTTGATCTTCGGAGTCACTTTCAGTTGCGCTCTTAACTTCTTTCTCACATTCCTGAAAAAACAAACAAAACATGTGTAAGTGAAACATTATGAGAGACATTAAGACATGAAACATCATGCTTTGACTTATTACACATCAATTGCGTTTTCACTTGAAAGAATTACGAAATTTGGCATCAACTATCGAGAAATCAAACAGATTATGAGAAATCAAACGGTGATTTTGTTCGGCTACATGATCGAAACCACCGAGGGAACAAGAGAGAGAGGAAACTTACGAGGATGACATCACGGTCGCACCAAGGGATCTTATCGCCGCCGCTGAAGAAGGAACCGATGGAGTCGAAGAAATTTCCCATTTTAGAATCCATTGAGCCTATCCAATTATGGTTTGTTTCTCTCTTCTCTTAATTCTTAAGAATCGACGAGAAAGAGGGGACTTCACGCCCAAGGCCAGAAAAATAATATTCTTATTGAAATTGTAAGAAAACACGTGTATTTTAGGATATTCACAAATTTATCTCTATATTTTTTTGTCAGCAAATTTATTGATTATAAAGCCCAAAGGAGATTACCCTGTGTGATAGTGCTTCCGTTTATTGAATTAAGCCCACCTACCGTAACACATCTGCTAGTAATAGTACTAAGATCATGGGATGGGATGATTGGTTTGACAGTAGATGTAAAAATTTGTTTGTAATTATTATTTGTAATTTTTATTATTATAAATATATGTTATTTTGATGCAGAAAGATATTACAATTTTTAAAGTATTTTAATAGTTGATTTAAAAAAAACATGAACAAAAGAAAAGATTGTAGATAATGTATCTATACTTTAACTTCAAAAATAAGATTATATTACGATTGGTTATGATTAGGGATTTAAAAATAAATAAAACTAAAGCAATAAGGTAAACACCATCAATCATCAGCCATATATGATGAAATAGTTAAATATCTTAAATCTATTCGAAAAGATAGTTGAATTGTTAAAAATACACACATGGATAATTGAGTTGAATACAAAAAGAAGGGCATGTAGTAACATATGTTGAAATGTGAGTAGAGAAAGTGGTGAAAAAGTGAAGCATAGATGTTTATCCATTTGGGAGTTATTGTGTTTTATTCGTTGCCTATTTTTTTTTTTTGAGATTATTATCCCTCCAATTACTGGAGCTTAATTTTCTTGTAGAAAATAATTTTTTTACAAAAAATATTTATATCAAAATCATAATATCAAAAATAATATTATATAAAAAATAAAGTGTATATGAATAAAAAACTGTGCAAATGGGAAGTTAAAAAAAAGAAACTGTGCAAATGGGAAGTTAAAAAAAGAAACTGTGCAAATGGGTTGGTGCATACACGTGAGGAGTTACGTTTTTACCCAACGAAAAAGAAATTGTATCGTCGACCATACTTTGTGTGTTGGACTGAAATAAAAGTATATTAGTGGGTTATCAAATAACTATTGATCATGATGATTGTGTCTATAATCAAAATGAAAAACACCATTATATACTGAGCTGACGTCAATACGAGAATGCTTATAAAAGCTTGTGTCACGCTCTCAAGAGAAATATTAACTTTATTAATATAGAAGATAACTAACTAGTGTAAAATCGTGGAAAATATGATTAATCCAGAATATAATGATACTAACTATATTAGGCGTTGACAAAATAATTCTTTTCTCATTATATGTGGTATCTGGCGTCATTAATGACAAAACCAATCTTAATTTTAAAGTAAAAACAGGTAGGTTACAGATGTTGAATTGACTCACTGTTAATGTTTAATAATATCCTCATACGTCACCTCAATCTACCACGTCTAGGTTCCAAGTCTCTCAGAGACGAAAAAAAAAGAGAGAACAGAAGTTATGTAGAAAAAGTAAGATAAGGATTCACTGGTGTACTTTGTGATTTTCGAATTATACACAAAATGTCGGAACTGAGATTGAGATCAGTGATCCTTCTCTTCACCAATTTCGCCATAGCTTTTGCCTTCGTTTCCGCTGAGAGGAAGGGCTTCAAAGAAAATTATGATTCTGAGACGCGGGAACCCAGTTTGCTCCTCAGAGCCGTGGATTTTCTATGGGAACCTGATCAGACAGGTTATCATCATGTCTGGCCCGTACGTAGTTTTTCTTTTCTCTCCCTATAAAATCTTATATTGCTTTCTCTCTTTGATCTGATCCGGAATTTAATAATATTAAAAAAAAATCACCCCCTAGGAATTTGAGTTGAACTGGCAAATTGCTTTGGGGACTCTTGTTGGATTCTTTGGAGCTGCGTTTGGTAGCGTTGGAGGTGTTGGTGGAGGTGGCATTTTCGTACCTATGCTCAGTTTGATTCTCGGTTTTGATCCTAAATCATCAACAGTCATCTCAAAATGTAAGATAATAACATTCTTCTTACATGTTAACTTTTAGTTGGTTTTGATCATACATTCTTTTATAGGCATGATTATGGGAGCTTCTGTGTCAACTGTGTATTACAATCTTAGATTGAGGCATCCTACGCTTGATATGCCAATCATTGACTATGATCTAGCGCTGTTGATCCAGCCCATGCTTATGCTTGGGATTAGCATTGGTGTCGCTTTCAATGTGATGTTTCCAGATTGGATGGTCACTGTACTACTCATTATCCTCTTTCTAGGTAAATGATATATATTATGTGTTGTCTTTTTCTCCATCCACGGTTAGACTTTATATCAAATGTATGCAGGTACATCAACAAAGGCGTTTTTGAAAGGTTGTGAGACTTGGAACAAGGAGACTATAGAGAAAATGGTACATCACTAACTTTCATCAGTTAGTTTTTATAAGAACTATCAGCCTTCTCCAATGGATCTGTAGCGTGTAAGAACTTTGAAACTTTTTTTTTCTGTTGTTGTGTGCTACAGGAAGCTGCTAAGCGTTTAGAGTCAAATGGTGAGTTAGAGTTTTTGTTGTGTTAAACAACCATGTCACAACCTCTGTTTTTACTTTTTTCCTTTTTGGTTAAACATAATCTACCTTTTCATCAGGTGTATCTGCCACAGAAGTGGAATATATGCCTCTTCCTGCAGCTCCGAGCACTAATCCTGGAAACAACAAGAAACGAGAAGTAAAATTCTATTATCTTTACACTAGTGCTAGGTCTGTGTTTGTAAGGTATGTCAACAGTTAACAATGCTCTAATTTACTGCAGGTAAGTATTATTGAGAATGTATACTGGAAAGAACTTGGACTTCTCGTTTTCGTCTGGATTGTTTTCCTGGCACTGCAGATAGCAAAGGTTACATATGTATCAATTTGAGCATACTTGGTTATGTTCAAGCTTTACTGATACAACTTTTCACCTTCTTTTCATGGAAACAGAAAAACCTGGCTACTTGCTCAGTAGCATATTGGGTCATAAACTTGTTACAGGTATAGAGTCAATTACATTCTCTGAGAGAAGGAACCATGTATACAATTATACATACTGCTTATATCTATGCTCGTCATGCAGATTCCTGTTGCAGTTGGTGTATCAGGGTATGAGGCAGTAGCTTTGTACCAGGGTAGAAGAATCATTGCATCTAATGGGCAAGGAGACTCTAATTTTACCATTGGTCAGCTTATTCTTTACTGTATATTTGGCATATTGGCGGGTGTAGTCGGTGGGTTACTTGGTTTAGGTGGAGGTTTCATCATGGGACCATTGTTTCTTGAGCTCGGTGTCCCGCCACAGGTGTGAACTTATCATAATCGAGAATCACTTGTTCTTTGTATCACAATATATCTATCTTTTGTAGGTCTCAAGTGCCACCGCCACTTTTGCAATGACTTTCTCTTCATCCATGTCTGTTGTAGAATACTATCTTCTCAAACGGTTCCCTGTTCCATATGGTGAGTTTATCTGATACTTAATGTTTGATAAGACTGTTTCTTACCTGGTGATGTCTATTTTATGTCTGTGTAGCTCTGTATCTTGTGGGAGTGGCAACTATTGCAGCTTTGGTTGGACAACATGTAGTCAGAAGACTCATTACAGTAATTGGCCGAGCATCTCTCATCATCTTCATACTGGCCTCCATGATTTTTATCAGCGCCATATCACTTGGTACATGACCTCCCTTCTCACCTGAAACTATTTTTTTCTTTTACTTATTTGTGCGTGTTTTAGTCACACAACAACTCAATCATCCTAGAGCGATAGATCTTTCTCTTTGAATTTGCTTTGATCCGTAAGATAATGGTTATCTATCGAAAATGGATATGAATATGATAGATATATCTTGAGGGGATTATTCTTTTTTGTATCACCTTAAGAAGATACACAGTATGTAATTTTGTTATATTTGTTATTAGGTGGGGTGGGAATAGTGAACATGATCGGCAAGTTCCAACGGCACGAGTACATGGGTTTCGAAAACCTCTGCAAGTACAGTGGTTAACCTTTAAAATTATGGATGAAGTTATGGGTCGTGGATCATTTCAAAGAGGATTTGATCTCTTTTAACTGAAGCCAAATCGGCTGTACTCAGTAAGTAGCTTGTAAAAGTTCTCATTCTTGATGGCAAGATTTATTGTCTTTCGATTTTGTCATTTTTGATACTATTGCGCTTTTTCGCTACTTGTCCTAAAATACTGTGTAATGTTTGACAACAAAAAAAAATATATTTGTCATGTTATTGTCTAGTCGTATTTCTGGTGAATAGGAATTACATCAAGTTTCACTACCAAATTACCATATGAAAGTTTCTCTGTCCTTTATGCTGTTAAATATTACAAAATAGCTTGTGGTAGAAGGAGCGAACTATTGATGGTTGTACTCCTCGTTTTTTTTAAACACTGAATCCTTCTTTGTATTTTAAGTTCAAGACCAAAATGGTCGTACATAGATGCAGACACAGACACGTACTGCAGAGATCCATCAGCACATAAGTGAAAACATAGCAATTAGAAACTAGAGTGATACCAGTAGGCACCTTTCATAAAGTTAAATAACAAATCTCAATCCTTCTTGTTTCAGGGGTACTCATCAGAGATAAAATACAGCTGAATTGAGAACAATCCTGAATGCAATACAAAGCTTTTCCAATTTAAAGCGGAACTTGATTAAGATATGAAAGACAAGCTTGACTCTTTGGTTCCTACATGAAAAACATGCAACACAACAACGTCACTCTCCGAACACGTCTGAAATTCACAGACTGGGACTAGACTACTTCATTATTATTAATTCACGGACTGGACTACATCATTATCAGAGCGTAAAACCAACCGCTGATTTTCTAGCAGAACATCGTTTGATCTGGTTGTCACTAGCGCCCTAATTGATGAAAGTGGATGCATAAACTCATATATTTCTTATCCTACCCTAGTTGTAACTAACCATAGAGCTAAGTTGTCTAGAACAGAATCTCCACTAACAAACACGTATCGTTTGATACATTTCAATACAATGCTTAGATCAACTCGACAAGTCAAATTACTTATTTACATACACTACTCTACGCGCTCTCCTCCCCTTCCCGCACCATTTTCCTTAAACGTTCCTCTGTTTTTAGCAGAGAACTTAGCACAAGTGATGGTAACTACATCGAAATAGATTATTTTATAGTCATCAAAACTAATAATAACAAACGATATAAATGAATATAATACGTATACAAAATGTATACAAAAATCATAAAACAAATAATTATTAAGCAAAAAATGAAACTCACTATACAAATCTCGGATGCTCCCTGCAAGTGGAACACACTCTTCATCTTGTGAGGTTATTAACCGTTCCAGAAGATTCCACTAGAGCTTCTTCGGCAGATTATATGTCTTCTTGAGAAACCTCGTCGCAGATTCATCGTTACGATAACACAAAACTCGTAAGAGCGTGTTTGGATCCATACCATTCCACTGGCCTGAAGTCGGAGGCAACGGAAGTCTAGACTTAGCTGAAGAACCGTATGCTTCGAATGTCATTCCCTTGAACCTCTCTATTAAACTGTCTGTGTCTGTACTGAACAGAGGAAGCACACCTCTGACCGTGGTCGAGAACTTATCGATCAGGTCCATGGCTAGACCATCTCCATTCGCCCAGAACAAGTCTTTCATAGATTTAAAATCTTGTTCCATAATCTGAGAGTCTTGTATTGTAAATGCCCTAGAGGGTCCTCCAGCGAGTAGGACAAGCAAGAAGCCATCGAAAGAGGCCCTCATAATATCGGTTATGATGCGAGTACGGACTCTTTCATGTACTGTCTCTGCTATGACTGTCAAATTCTGTTCAAGCTCCTTGAGGAAAGGCTCGATTCTAGAGGATGAGAGGTCACCGATGTACAAACCATCCCATAACGCGTGGCTTAGGTCATGGAAGACGACTTTGTAAGCTAAAGACTCAGATAGCTGTTGAACGCCTTCGATGCAAGCCGCTGGTGTGAGCTCAAACTTTTTCCCTAAACCGTTGGAGAAGTCGTCGGTGTGAGCTGACTCACAGTTCCTCAAATGTGTGATCACTCTCTTCTCCACAACATCGAGCTCGCTGCGGATTTTGTGCAAGCTGTTTATTCTTACACATATCTGCGTGACCCCAAAGGAACCCTCTCCGTTTGCAATTGTAACCTGAGAGTTTCTCTTCTGAGAAGGAGGTGACTTTTCTTTCTTCTTCCAGACACCTTGGAACTTTGACCCCGTTGTACATCGTGTGAGTGCAGGCATTGTAGGCATGTACGTAGTTCGAGAGCCTGAGCATCATCATTACATGTTAGAAATCAAAATTTTCAACAGATAGGAATCATATGCCAGCAAACTTACCACAACCAGATTTCGCCTTTGAGGCATAATACTGAAGATATTTGTCTAAACCGATGATCAAATCAGGTAATACAGCAGGATGCATAGGTATGGGAAGCTGAAAAAACGCTTCCAAAGTTTCATCAGTAATCCGCAACACTTCTGCAGCAGATTGTGCATGACCTCCTTCTTGGTTTTCCAGCGGACTCCATACCTGTAATAAGAAAACAGTGATGATTAAATCACACTCCAAAACTTAATGACTATGTTTGATATACGAACCTCTTGCTGCAAATTTCTGTCGACCCATTCCTTAAGTCTGTCTATTCTTGCCTTGATCCAGTCTTTGACCAAATTAGCAATAACTGTCTCAGCTTCGAAAGGAGGCATTTCACGAATAATTGCTTTGCCACCATCATCACTATCAACAGAATCCTCTACTGCGATTTGCACAAGATCCTTCTCTAGCTTATCAGCAGCTCTTAATACCTGAACAGCATCGGGTGTCAATTCAGATATCCCGGAGATAAACTGTTTAATTTCGTTTCCGTAACAAACATGGAGTGTAGCCACAGCAACTCCTGCAGCAAATGGATGCCATCTCTTCCATATTGGACTAAACATTCGCTTTTCCTGAACAGCTAGCTCACCAATGTCTTTAGCAAGGATGGCAAGAACAGGAAGAGGGTTTTTCTGGTTCCTCGATGCTCTCCTGCTAGAATCTGCTTTCTCCATTCTCTATTAAGGGACATAAAATAATCAATATAAGTTCATAGAACCGTTTAAGAAACAGTAAGTAAAGACACAATGCCAACACTTGCCTGAGCAAAAGCAGTACGTAGTGATGACCTGATGTATGTCTCAATCCTCGTACGAGCTACATCAACTTCTCCTTTCCTCCTCCTACGATATTCGTTAGATATATCTTCAACTAAAATCCTAGCTGCTGATACACCCAAAGAAACAATGCCCTCCATGGTACCGACATTACTTCGGTCAAAAGTGTCATGGTACGCAAGGAGCCTTTTCTCTGCCCAACCTAATATAGCACTAAGCGTAGCACTCAAAACTTGGGAGTACTCAGGATCTTTCGTTGTCTTCGCATCTTTAGCAACTTCCACCAGCTGAGACTCACACGCGTAAAGCAAATCCATCTCAGCTTGTCCAGTTACAACATACCGAGAGAACAAAAGCCACGTGAAACAGAGGTTATGAAGCATCTGGTTGATCCCAAGAATCACCCAAGTCTTCTTTATGTGTTCCATAAGGTCGTCGACTTCCTCAACCATGGAAGTAGCGTCGTTAGAATCAAAGCAAGCTTCTAAAAGAAGTTCATAGAGCCTGAGATTAAACGGAGAGCCATCAGCCCAGTGGCAAGAGTCAGAGAAAGACCCATCAGATCTAGTTGCAAGGGACATGACTGCAGATCGAAGACTCTGCATTTGCTCATTGTTCCTTCCAGTCTCCAAAGGCCTGTCTAATGCACCGTGAATGATCTGTCGCAGTCGTTGAGAAGAATTGGTCTTGTTGTCAAGCGGTACACGAGGGTGTAACAGAAGACCTGCCTCAAGAACCTTGAGTGATCTCTTAAGCCACGCGTCGTACTCTTGCTGGTCCGTAAAATCAGAAGACTTTAACTGTTGTAACAATTCTAAAGGAAGAACCACTGACTCAATCTTCCTCCCAACCTGCCAAGAACTTTTCAAAAATTAACACAGAAACAAACTGAATCTATACAATTCAAGATCTATGAAAGTTAAATCACAGATAAGTTAGTGGAATCAATATAACAAGATCATGATATGAGCTTATATTCAACTAAGTCAAGATCCATATTTACCAGTGTTCTAAAAATCGGTTTAGTCAGTGCCCACTAGTTAGCAAATCGGCCTAGGCGCCCGCCTAAACAATAATCTTTTATAAACACCTAACCACGGCCTATTTTTAGAACATTGATATTTACTATAAAATCGAACATTTGACCAGGTCAAGCTCTCCATTAGATCAAAGCGAGAAGTGAAATTGAGCTAACCTGACTAGCAGCAATCCTAAGGAAAGCTCTACGAACACGCGAATCTACAGACTCGGATACTCGCATTTGGATCCGCATGAGCTCACCGACAGTAGTGGGACGCTTCGACTTACCACCCGAACCAGAACCCGAACCCGAGCCGGGGCTCTTCGTAGATCCAGGCGATAACGAGGACAACGACTTCATCCCCAAGGCCTTCTTCATCTTACTCGCGGCGGTTGCGGTCAGAGAACGCTGGGTTGCTGGAGAAGCAGGAGAGACGCCGTTACTGTTGCTCGGAGAGTCCGGATTAGAGACGGAGACTGATGAGAGAGGCTTCCCGGTGGCGCTACGGCATGCGGCGACGAAGATCTCGTAGGCGATGAGGCGGAGATCGGATTCGGAAAACTGGACGGCGAGTTGTCCGAGTGGAGACGGTGGTAGATCGGAGGGGATCACGGAGGCCATCGATGGAGGCGGCGGCGGCGTCGTTTCTCTCTTAGAGTGGCCCAGAGACAGCTCTCTGAAGAGGTGAGCCATTTTTTTGCGTGTAGAGAGCAGTGAAAACACAACAATAATACAGCTTCTATTGTAAAGCAAACAGTGGCAGTGTTGTAATTAATTATGTTTATACTATTTATTTTCTCGTCTCATTAGTATTAAAGAAATTTGAATGCGTTGGTTAGTCAAAGTTTACGTAACTGTATATTCATGAATACCAGCTATGTTTGTATAATTGGTTACTAGAAGTTTTCCTTTGCCAGTAATAATTTTAAATAATAATATTGTTTTGTTTTTAAAAAAGATTATATTCATGAATACCAGCTATGTTTGTATAATTGGTTATACAGTTGTCTTACATGATACTTACTTCTATAGTTCTGGTTAATAGCACATGTTGTTTGTATAATCGGTTATATACCATTAGTATAAAATAATTATTAGAAGTAAAATGAATAGTAGACATAACTGTAACCATTTTCGTAATTGGTAAAAAAATGACTGCCCATTTGTAGGAAGAAAAAATTACCACTGTTAATTCAGGAAACTAAAAACACAAGGGCAAATAAGTAACCTATAAGAGCATCAATAAGGCAGTGTTTTATGGGTTTTATTAAGGGGAGGACCAAAACTTTAAAAACTGTTTCCAAAATCTCTTAATTAAAAGTCAATTTATCTGGATTCTTGTACTATTCGCAGACTCTACTGACACGTGACGCTCAGTGATTATTTCATTTTTAATTATTATTATTTTAAATTAGATAAAAAAATAATTTAGAAAATAATAAATTCCAAATGAAGTTTTAGGGTTAATCATACTTTTAGTAAAGACATTACATTATGGTAAAGGAAAAAGCATACATAATTGAAGGATTAAAATAAAAAGAATAAAAAAGGTGGAAAAGGGAGCTAGAGCGTGAGAGGCGAACAGCTTGGAGACGGTCTCACGATCCTTCTTTTGTGGGCGAATTGGGCCACGTACAGTACATATTTTAAATTATTCTTTTTCTTGAAGTAAATTATTAATTCACTCGCACCAATTGATTGTTTCAAACAATATTTTACAGTTCAAAGTATGTAGATATGTTTAGGGAGATATTAGTTACGCTATTTGGGTGATTACCTTGGTTATAGTGTTGGACATTTTTGTTACAAATAACCTATATCAAAACTAGACCAATACGTTTGAAAGTAAAGTCAATTTGATTTGTATAGTGATTAACTTAACATGGTAATTTAATTTACTGTGAATAGTCATACGGGTTCACTAGCATGTGGATTTGAATAGATAAATAGAAAAAAATGAATGAATGTTAAATTTTTATTCATCAAAAAACTTTTTTACATCAAGTTTGTGCTTAAGCAAAGGAATTTTAGTGAAACAAACCCTTAACTTTCGGCCCATCCAATTTTTAACCCTTAAGTATTTTGATAATAAAATAACTCCTTAACTAAAATCTGTTAGAAAAATTAACTCTCCACCGTTAGCAACGTTGAAACCCAAAGTGTTTTGTGTTTATGCCACTATTAAATGAAGAAAACAACAAGGCATATCACAGAAACGACAAGCTTTTTATAAATGTTTGGTTGGCACTAAACCACAATAAAATATATCGGTTTGGAGATCAAGAAAAATCTGATTTCATAAACCCTAGAATCTCAAAAGTTTCAACGACAAGTATGACAGAGATCTCAAAATAAGTGTGGTGGCTATAGAGACAAAGTTTATTACTCATCATTCTTCGTAGGCAAAAAAAGAATTTTGGTGATCTCTACTTCAAGATGATAAGGTAAATCAATGATTGTGAATGTTATCTTTAGTTTGATTCTCTCCGTCTTTTATTTGCACATCACCACCAACAAGGAGTTAAAAAGTATTAATTTTTGTTCTCTTTCATTCGACAAACTGGAACATGCTTCGTGTCTCTGTTTTTATACATGCATTGACGAATGAGTACGACACATACACTTATCCAAAAATTATTCTTGTTGATCTGATATTGATTCGTCCCTTTGTTCATTTTGTTGTGTATATGCAGAACAAGTTTTTTTTCGATTATATGTGGGTGGATATTGGACCTCAGACGGTTCATATATTGGTGGTGATATAAGGCGGTGTAGGGTAGAGTTTGATAATCCAAGTATATCAATGTTAGTAGATATGGTTCAGAATGAAGGTTTTGCAGATAATATGAGTAAATTTTCATATTTTCCATCCAAAGAAGACTATAATCGGAAGGAATTGTCTACGGACGCTGATGTTGCAGAAATGGTTAATTGCACTCAGGAGTTGGAAAGTATGAATCTATATGTTGTTAGGGATGATGATCCATATTTGGAAGATGTGCTTGTTGGAGAAGAGGAAAAGGAAGATGAAGAAGAACCTGAAGATGAACCTACTGACTTTTATCGTGATGATTATGCTGAGACTGATGATTCAGATGATGATGGCCACCAAGTTTCTTTTTTTGTTGGTCAAGCGTTTCTCTCCAAAGAAAGTTGCAAGAAGGCTATTGAGAAGTATGCTATTAAAGAGAAGGTCAATATTCGTTTTCAAAAATCTGAAAGTAAGAAAGTAGCTGCAGCATGTGTCCAAGATTGTTGTAGTTGGAGGATATATGCCTCAGTAAACAGCCAGTCTACTAATATGGTTGTGCGGTCGTATAATTGCACTCACACTTGTTATCGAACTGGTGTAGTGAAATTATATAGTGCACCTAAGATAGCAGCTGATTTTTTGAATGAGTTTAGGACTAATCAAAATTTGAGTGCAGATCAGATGATGCAAAGGTTGCTAATCCAAGGTCTTCGGGTTCCTAAAACAAAATGTCAGAGTGCAAGACAAATTATGTTACACATTATTAGTGATTAATATGCTGAGCAGTTTACAAGGATGTTTGATTATGCGGAAGAGCTTCGTGAGTCAAATCCTGGTTCAACTGTGATACTAGGGACAAAAGATAAGGTTTTTGACAAGTTTTACACATGCTTTGAAGCTCAGAAAACTGGATGGAGAAGTGCATGCAGACGTGTAATTCATTTGGATGGAACATTTCTTAAAGGCCGGATGAAAGGACAATTGTTGACTGTTGTGGGAAGAGATCCAAATGACCAAATATTTATTATAGCATGGGCTATTGTTCCAGTAGAGAACAAAGTTAATTGGGAGTGGTTCATGGCATTGCTTCAAGAAGACTTGCATTTGGAGCTTGGAAATGGGCTTGCACTATCATCGGATCAGCAAAAAGGGCTGATATATGCTATAAAAAATGTTCTTCCTTATGCAGAGCATAGAATGTGTGCTAGACATATATGGTCTAACTTGAGGAAAAGACATGGTGAGTCGGGAAATCTCCATGGTTTATTTTGGAAGTGTGCAAGAGCATACAATATGCAAGTTTTTGATAGAAGACTCGAAAAGATGAAGAGTGTAAGACCCGAAGCTTATGAAGAAGTGAAGAGAAGTGTTGGTTCAAACTGGTCTAGGTATTAAAACTGTGTGTTTTTGCTTCCATCTAATTTTTTATAAGTATTTCACTTCTCTAACCATAATCTATTATTTTCTTATTGTAGAGCATTTTTTAATGAGTTTACAAAGTCTGCTGCTGTAGAAAACAACCATAGCGAGTCATATAATGCTGTGTTAAAAGATGCTCGGCGCAAACCAGTGGTCGCATTGCTAGAGGACATAAGGAGACATGTTATGTCCAGTAACTTGTTAAAGATTAAAGAGATGCATAATGCTACAAGATTGATCACACCAAAGGCAAAAGCTGTTATAGAAAAGAGAAAAAAGAATCTTAAGTGGTGTTATCCACTGGCTTCAGGAAGAGGATGGTATGAGGTGGACTATGGGAGAAATAAGTATCGAGTGTACGTTCGAGGTGCTGTTTCTTGTACTTGCAGGGCATATGATGTGAGTGGCATACCTTGTTGTCATATAATGTCTGCTATGTGGGCTGAATATGGAGAAACAAAGTTACCAGAAACTGTTGTCTCTGATTGGTATTCAGTTGAGAAGTGGAAGTTATGTTATGGTTCATTGCTTCGTCCTGTGAATGGAATGCAATTGTGGAAAACTCACACTAATGTTGTAGTTATGCCTCCTCCGGACAGAATCATGCCAGGGAGACCAAAGAAAAATGATAGAATTCGTGAGCCAACTGAAGCTCTTCCATCGCAAGTTCTTTCTGCACGAGAAAAAGTTCAAATGGTATTATCATTTACCATGTATTACATTGGGTAGTATCAGTTGTCTTTTATCATCTCTTACCTTACTTTATTTGCGTTTACAGACCTGCAGTAATTGTCAACAAGTCGGACACAATATACGTTCATGTAAGCGTGAAGCTGTGCCTAAACCACCTAAGAAACCTCAAGGAAGACCGAGAAAAAAACAGAAAATAATGACTGAAGAAGAAGTTACCACTCAACCAGCACAATCCTCCATAGTTTCTTAGACGATGATACTCAATTTCTTTTGTTAAGGTGTACTTTTATTATGCTTTATTTTTGTTTTGGTGAAACCATATTTCACTTTACGATGCTCTGTTTTTTTCTCATATACAATGCTCTGTTTTTTTTGGAAGAATAGAATGCCTCTGTTTTTGTGGTAAAATCATGTTAGTTTGATATATTATTGGCGAAACAAAGATATGGTTCAAGAAGATGATTTTAAAATCAGAATTATTTAGTTTTAAAACTCATATTTTCAGTGTATTCATATTCTGAACTTTTATTCACTTTTATAATTTCAAAGTTTTGTTAGTCGGAATCAAGGAACAACAGTGATAATGCTTGTTCATGATGATGATGATTGTCGCACAATTCAAATTGGTTTCTGAAAACGTTTTGTGTTTTCACGTTTATTATTTTGACAACACCTTGTTTTGTCACAGAAAACAACAACACTTTTTTTTTTTAATGGAAGCTTCAAGGATTAAACGTTTTTAACAGTAAAGCCTAACTATACTAACAGACTTAAGTTAAGAGGTTATCTTATTAATAAAATACTTAAGGGTTAAAAAATAGATGGGCCGAGAGTTAAGGGTTTGTTTTATTAAATTCCCTTAAGCAAATCATTTTTTAAAAGTTGGCTTGGTCGCTAAAGAAGATAAGAATCACCTAATTATCAAGAAACTATTTTAAGGTAAGAAAAAACTATGGCAAATCTCTCAAATAACCATTTTTAAAGTTTTTGTCACAAAAATAACTTTCAAAAACAAAAATGATCAAACAGCTTTTTTTTTATTTTCAAAAAAATAATTTTTGTTTTATTTTTTTCAATTTTAAACTTCACTTTCTAAACCCCGTCCCATAACTCTAAACTTTTAGTTTAGATTAGTTAATCCAAGGAATATAAATGTATATTGTCCATTTTGTTATCTCACCTCCAAAACTCCATCCCATAACTCTAAACCCTAAGTTAGATTAGTTAACCCAAAGGGTATAAATGTATATTTGTCATTTTGTTAACCCTTTAATAAAAGTTATTTTTGTCATTTTTTTCTAGGCCTGTTCAATCTGGAGTTCGGTCCGGTTTCGGTTCGGTTTTTTCGGTTTTTCGGTATTTTCGGTTTATAAAAATCAACTCCATATTGGAATTATATCTAATTTGGTTTGGTTCGGTTTTTATACTACCGGTTTTCGATTTATTCGGTTTTATACCAAAAAATATTATTATTCGATTTGGTTTCAGATTATATAAATTTTAAAGAATCATGTTGCTAAATCTATCATCTATTTATTTATTTTTAAAACCCAAATGTTCATAAATAATAGAATGTGAAGAAATAATAAAATAAGTAAAAACATTTCTATTTTCTACCATCAAATAAAATAATCAACCCAAAACCAAAACCAAAACTTAAAATTGTGAAAATAAAATAATAAAAAACAAAACAAAAGCATGAAAGAAAAGTTTTTTCACTCTCCCATAGTCGTGACATGTCCATCAAAGTCATACTTCCTCTGACTCAACACGCAATTCTGTTTGTTTATATATAAGAAAAAAAGTGAATAACTCCAATGCTTGTAAATATAAAAGCTCAACGCTTACAAACTAAAATGTAAATTACCTTCTACTAGAGAGTCCATGAATTCATGTTCATGCATCATTTGTTCGATGCTCTTTTGTTTATCAGATAGAACTGCAGTTTGGAACCAGTTTTGTGTCAAGATAAGGACTTCAACCATAGGAGGAGAAAGAGAACTCCTATACGGGTCTAAGATTCGACCGGCAGTGCTGAAAGCAGATTCAGATGAAACAGTAGAGACAGGGATCGCAAGAACATCCTTTGCTATTTCAGACAAGATAGGAAACTTCACACTATTGTCTCTCCACCATGATAGAACGTCATATCTTGTACCCAAGTTATTAGCTGATTCTACTTCAACCTTTTCCATCAAGTATATGCTTAACTCATTAGTTGATTCAACACACTGGTTCGCAGACTGCATTTGTTGATAAAGCGTGGAAAATAATGTGGAGCGACGACGAATGCTACTTAATGAAGATCCATCAACCGTCGTATTAGTAACAGAACTAGTTGTCTTTCCAGTTTGACTTTCATTCGCATCCTTGTTCCTGCTGTGAAATATCTTATACGCATCAAACAACTTACGTAAAAGACTCATGACTTTTTCCTTCATCTCAATAGAAGTCGAACTGTTTTTGCCGTACATATTTTCAAAGCAAATGGTAGGGAACACCATTTTACTGCGTGGATCAAAGACAGTGGCAACAATCAAGACCGGATTCATGTTATCCAAACCATCCCAATATTTGTCAAACTTCTCTTGCATCGGAGATGCCATATCTCTCACTTTAGGATCGTGATCATTATTCAGTGAGATCAATGATGCCTCGATGCTGCAAATTTCGTCATAACAAGAACTAGACGTCACTGTCTTAGTAGCAGAAAATGCCAATGTTGAATCATAAAAAAGCTCCAAGAATTTTTTCAAACGACAAGCTTTATTCCAATCTTCTTCTAGTGGTTGACCATCTCTCTTTTTCTTATTCTCCCACTCAAGAAAATAAGCATTATATGGTCTGTCTTCATTGGCCATTATGTCAAATGTTGACCTGAATTTGAGAGCTGATTCTAACATGAGGTAAGTAGAATTCCACCTTGTAGAGCAATCCAAAACCAAGCTCCCTCTTGTAACATTCCTGCTCATTGCTAACCGCATTTGAAAGGATTGAAACCGATGATCAGATGACCTTAGATATTTCACTGCGTTCCTAATAGCATCCACACTGCTACTGATTTCATCTAGACCATCCTTTACAATCAGGTTCAAAATATGAGCACAACAACGAACATGCATAAACTCTCCTCCTAAAATTAGAGCATCGGCGCTCATATGCTTCAGCTTTTCTTTGAAGTGTCTAATAACATTGTCATTGCTATGAGCATTATCAACAGTGATAGTGAAAATCTTCTCGATTCCCCATTCCATCATACAACTCTTAAGTCGTTCTGCAATTGTCTCTCCCTTATGATCAGGGACAGGCTTAAAACTTATGATTTTCCTTTTTAAACACCAATTCTCATCGATGAAGTGAGCAGTGATTACCATATAACTTATACTAGTAGTAGAAGCAGTCCACAAATCTGTAGTCAAGCACAATCTTTGCTTATTTTTACTGAACAAGCTCTTTAAAAAGGCTTTTTCTTCCTTGTACATTTTAACTACATCCCTGGTGATTGTAGAACGTGAAGGAATCTCAAATTTAGGGACAGCAACCTCACAAAACTGAACAAAGCCTGGACGTTCCACAAATGCAAACGGTAACTCATCTAAAACAATCATCTTAGCAGTTGCTTTTCGGCAAGCTTTTTGATCAAATCCAACTGACATCAGCTGACCAGATTCACTACTCTTAACCAATGTCGTTTGAGTGTCAGACTCAGACGTAGCAAGAAGTTTGTATCCTTTGCATGCATTGTGATGAGTCCACATAACACTTGTACCAGACTTTGATTTATACTTAAGAACTGAGGGGCAGTGGTTACATTTAACCTTTTCCGGATCATCTTTAGATTTCGTAAAATATTGCCAAACATCAGAACGAGTCACATACTGCTTTCTTGGTTTTGTCATCGGCACGTTAGTGGCATCGGTAGAAGTTTCTGTTGGTTGCTTCCTCTTTTGTCCTGCAAATTCAGTTGTATTGGCCATAGAATCTCTCATCTACAATAAATATAAGAGAAAATTAGTTGATTATGAAACATAGAAAATTAGTTAATTTAGAAATACATACCTTCACGTATTCAACAACGTAAGGAAGCAAAAGAGTAAAAAAAGAAGACAATTGCAGGAGAATAAAAAGTTAAAGCTTTGGCTGCCGTGATTTTTTTTATTGTTTAAGACTTTAAGTGTTCTAGGGATTGTAATAATTATTAACAAAAAAAATAACTTATATAAGTTATCAGATTCGATCACATGATCATGTACGGTTATATAATATATATATATATATATATATATATATGTTTTTATTTTGATCGGTTTTGTTCGGTTTATTCGGTTTGATCGGTTATAAACCTAACCATATCCAAATCCTACGGTTTTTATAAAAGTATATCCATTCGGTTTATATGGTATATACCAAATCCAAACCATATTGTCTATTTCGGTTCGGTTCGGTTCGGTACGGTTCGGTATTACCGTATTGAACAGGCCTATTTTTTTCCTTAAAAATTATTTTTTTGACAAAAACTTTTTTAGAATTATCTTAGGGTATTTCTCAAAAAACAATGCGAAGTTTGTAAAAAGAATGAGAGAAATGAACTCCAAAGTGGAAAAAAACATGAATCATTGCATCTCATGTGAAAGTTATGGACACAGCTAGCCCAAGTAATAGCCGACACCAAAGGAGTGACAATGGAAAAAAAAAGAGACCAGTAAGGAATATTGCAATCCAAGACTCAAAAGTGGATGCAACGTAAAGGGATTTAAGCAAAAAACCATGAATCATTGCATCTCATGTGAAAGTTATGTGACACAAATAGCCCAAGTAATAGCCGACACCAAAGGAGTGGCAATGGTTAAAAAGAGAGACCAGTAAGGAATATCCAAGACTCTAAGATCAAAAGCTTCACGGCCACATAAAAAAATTTAGACGAGTTTGAAAGCTTAAACTACTGCTCATAAGAAGATTTAGGTGACTAGAGCTGTGAGATAGAATAGTTTAGTACTTACCTTTTGACAAGTGATTTTTGATGAGGAGAAGAAGGATACGGTTGAGAAAATTTTGTATTTGGTCAAGAAAAAAGACAATATGGTCGACAAACTAAATCAATCTGGTCGACCAGGAACCCACAGTCAAGAACCGGGCTGAGTGTTTATGGCGGAAGACAAATCCATATGGACCAATACAAAGTAAACAATGTGGAATGTCAAGGAAAGCCTAAGCACTCTAAGGATGCTTCATGTTCATTTGGTGGCGATATTAAATAAAGAAAGTGCATGATTAGATGAATCGTAAGGATGGTTCCTAAGCTTAAACAAATACTTAGAAATGAAATGCTTAGTTGAAACTGTTAAGGAACACTATTTAATTGAAAAAGTATATGATTAGGCGAACAAAAGTGATTAAATAAAGTACGATTTTATGTGAATAGAAATGGACAAAGAAGTAAGACTGATGTGTATTTTTGTGGGTCATTTCTTAGCAACTTGCTGATCGCTACTCTCATAATTTAAAAATCGTTTTCGACGACTTAGGTTTTGTTCAGCCGATTTCAATACTTTCTTAAAATTGTCGATTTGTCTTACTCTTTCAAATAACCTAGTATCTAAATTGTCATTTATAAAAGGGCCAAATTCAGATTCAACAATGTTCTATTCAGTTATTACTCAAGTCCAAACTTAACCGCCTAATTTATGATCAGTGTGGGTTGGTTCTTCGGTTTTAGTTTACTACCTCCGTTTCAAATTAGATACCGTTGTAGAGTAAAATTTTCGTTTTAAAATAAGTGTCGTTTGCATGATTATTAATTTTATATGTTATTTTATTATTTGATTGATTGAAATTTGGTTTGGTTTATAAGTAACGATGAAATATGTAAAATTAAATGTTTTCTTAATTTGTGTGTAAAAACTTAAAACGACAATTAAAATGAAACGGATGTAGTAGAAATTTTCATGCTCTTTGTAGTGGCGAGACCTTCTTCTAACATACTTGTCCCAATGTTTTCGGTAACAGTGAAAGAATACAACAAATAAGAAAATGGTACAATCTGTACCACCCTTTAAGGAGACCAATCAGAGCACTGTAATGTGTAGCATGACTCGAACTGTTACCTAATTTCCAAAAACGATACGTTAAAGAACGTAATACATCTCATACCCCACAAAAGAACATTATACAAGTCAACTATCGACTCAAATCAATGATGTATCATACAATAATTGTATTCCATGTGCTCTCCCTTAGCACTTTCTTCTTGTTTCTCACTTTATTTTGTTGGACCAAATGAACGTATTATAAGCAGCTCCATGTATTAACGCTCAACATCAACCAGGACCATCCAAGAATATTTCTCTGCTTTAGAATTTTTTTTTAATTTATTTCACAGCCATGAAGAAGATCGACTTAGGGAACCACCGCGAGGCGGCTCAGCCTGACTGCATCAAAGCTCTCATTGTCGAATTCATCACCACCTTTTTCTTTGTCTTTGCCGGCGTCGGATCCGCCATGGCCACCGGTAAAATTTATTTTACATCACATTCATGTTCATTGTTACATTTTGGTCATACCAAGTTAGTTAGTGACTATGTACAAGCAAATCTAAGTCAATTCATATTAGTATTTGAAACCATTATGCATCTCAAATCTATGACTTATGTTTTTATGTTTTATTCATGATATAGATAGCTTAGTCGGAAACACATTGGTGGCACTTCTGACAGTGGCCGTGGCTCATGCCTTTGTGGTGGCGGTAATGATATCTGCGGGCCACATCTCCGGTGGCCACCTCAACCCCGCCGTCACCCTCGGCCTACTTTTTGGAGGTCACATCAGCGTCTTCCGCGCATTCCTGTATTGGATTGATCAGCTGTTGGCCTCCTCCGCAGCCTGCTTCCTCCTTAGTTACCTCACCGGAGGAATGGTGGGTACTCTTATTTTATATTACCAGAATTAAATAATCATTAATTACTATAGTTAAACAACTACTAGTAACATCAATACATCATGTTACGATCGAAACTAATACAAATACAAATTATTATGCAATAATTCATGTTTCACATGGTTCTATTCTTTAGTAGTTACTAGAAACCAAAATAATTTAAAATTAATATATTCTATAAGGATTTTGGTAAATACATTTAACTATCTCAAGTTCTCAATTCAAGTTAAATGTACAAAATAAAATACACAATTAAAACACATGATGCTATGTAATCACACGTGATAAAATCTTTTTTTTTTTTTAAGATCATGCATTTTACATAGTTTGACATTGTTACGCTTTGTGATTAGGGAACTCCGGTTCATACTTTGGCAAGTGGAGTAAGTTACACTCAGGGGATCATATGGGAGATCATCTTGACATTCTCACTTCTCTTCACTGTCTACGCCACGATGGTTGATCCCAAGAAAGGCTCCCTTGATGGGCTAGGCCCACTTCTGACCGGATTCGTCGTTGGAGCCAACATACTTGCTGGTGGCGCCTTCTCCGGAGCCTCAATGAACCCAGCCAGATCATTTGGACCTGCTTTTGTCTCTGGGAACTGGACTGACCATTGGGTATATTGGGTTGGACCGTTGATCGGTGGTGGACTCGCCGGATTCATCTACGAGAACCTCCTCATTGACCGTTCAGATGTCCCACTCGCCGACGACGAGCAACCATTCCTAAACTGAATGCTTGAATCTATATTATGCAAGTTAAAAATGTATCAGTCTCATTATTGATGATGTATATCTTCTTCTTGGTACACTTCAAGATGTATCTCTTGTTGTCTTAAATATATCAAGTTCCAGTTATCGAAATTATAAAAACATTCCTGTAATGGAATATCAAAACAAGAGTCACCAAAAGCCATTGCAAGAACAGTGACCGTCTTTGAAATGGTGGAACCTGTTCCTGTCTCTCACAATGATCTCTCTGTCAAAAATCTTGGAGATCATCATAGAAACCTGATGACAATCACCACAAACTCGAAGGTTCTTCACGATCCTAATAGGGACATCTTCCTTCAGACTCATTATACCAAACGCAATCGCTGCCTTTTCGCTATGTAGACACAAAGCATCCTCTTTCTCTTCTTCATCTATGTCAAACATAACTGGGCTAGTGTCTGCTTTATACCCAGCAAGTCTCAGCCTCCTTGAGATCTCCTTCCAAAACGCCTCAATCTCTGTATATCTCGGGTGTGATTTATCTCCTACAAAGAACTCATGGACTTCTCCATTGACCTCCATTACACTGCATCCTGGTTCTTTTCTAACTCCTCTAGATTTCATCGACTGTCTAACATGACTAACGCTGTCCCAATTGTCTGAATCTGCGTAGATGTTTGATAACATGACGTAAGCCCCGTGATTTGTCGTCTCTAGCTCGAGCATTTTTTTAGATGCAAGCACACCAAGTTCAAGGTTCTTGTACATTCTAGACGCGTGGAGCACAGAACTCCAAACAGCAGCATGAGGCTTCATGGGCATTTGGGGGATGATACGGACTGCGTCTTCTAAGTGGCCTGCACGAGCGTACAAATCAACTAAGCAGCCGTAGTGATCAAGCTGAGGCTCAATCCCAAACTCATTCCTCATCGAATCAAAATGTCTCTGTCCTTCATCGACCAAACCAACCACACTGCAACCTCTTAGAACAGAGACGAACGTGACAGCGTTTGGAGTAACACCCTCTTGTTTCATAAGAGAGAAAAGCTCGAGACATTTCTCCCCGAACCCATTCATGGCAAACCCGTTCAGGGCGCTACTCCACGTGTACACATTCTTCTCTTCCAAACCCCAAAAAACTTCCATAGCTTTGTTCATGTCACCACATTTTGCGTACAAGTCTACCAACGTAGTCCCAAGCCTCACAGTGATTTTGATTTTGTTTCTCTCTATGTAAGAATGAGCCCATCTCCCTTGGTCTAAAGCTCCCAACTGAGTACAAGCCGACAAAACCGAAATCATCGAAACCGCATTGACTTTCACACCTTCCAACTGCATCAAATAAAACAAGTCCAGAGCTTCTCTTGATTCTCCGACCTGAGCATAGCCAGAGATCATAGCGTTCCAAGCAACCGGGTCTTTCTCCGGCATCTCCTCAAACAACTTCCTAGCAAAACCAACATCCCCGCATCTCGCGCAGGCCGTGACCATAGCCGTCCGACACACGAAATCCGGACAAGAAACCAAGTCAAACACCTTGTGGCAAGAATCAATACAACCTAGCTCAGCATACAAAGAAATCAGCCCGGTTTGGACATGCGGGTCATTGTCAAAACCACGTCTTATGGTCGTACCGTGGACTTGAAGCCCTGTCTCACGCATACCTATCCCAGTGCAGGCCTGAACCAAGAAGTTGAGAGTGTAATTATCCGGTTTAAGATCGGAACGAAGTATCTTTCTATAAAAATCGAAGCTTTTCTCTAGAACAGGGCTTTTGCAATGTGCTCTGATCATAGAGTTGAGAGCAAACAGTGTAGGTTTATCAGACCTATCCAGGATCTGATTCGCATAGTCTAAGTGTTTCTGATCACTCAAAGCCACTGCCTTTACGAACTGACCCACGAGATGGTCATCGTTGAGTGTCCCGCCGACCAAGAGCTTGGCATGGATTTGCCGCACTTCCTTAAACGTAGTGCCCGAATCCAAAAGAGCGATAACCGGATGTCTCACGATTCTACTCATGACTATAACAACATCCTAGGCAACCTGCAGGGAAGTAGATTTATTACTTCAAACCAAGGAGAACATAGTCAAGCAATGGTAAGAGATTGTGTTTATCTTTAAAGAGTTCAGCTAAGCATTTTAGCGAACACCTTGTCTGCGATGCTCTAAAATTTTACCTTTTTAAACGGAAGTCTCATGAAATTACAGATATTCATAAGGAGATGATTCTCACCTCTCTCTACGGCGTTGCAAACTCTGTGCCGGTGAGATCTTAACGACAGCAGATTTTTCCCGGGAGAGAGGAGGATATCAATTAGTGTAGACACTAACCAGTGTTTGGGTTAAATTGCAGTCGTGATAAAGACAGAACCGATCCAAATACTCCTTAAAACAGTTTTTTATTCCGTATAAATGTAACTGAAATAAAAAAAACAGCTTTTTATTCCGTATAAATATTATAATATTTGTAACATTTTTTTTGTTCATGGAAATTCTATTAATAAATTTATTAAGTAAGTTTATCGTTAAAAACTAAACTCTAATCAGAAGAAGTCTCTCTCTACTCTCTCTCTCTACTCTCTCTCTCTACTCTCTACTCTCTCTCTCTCTTCCCTCTCTAGAATTTTTCACAGAGATAAATAGAAGTGATGACAATTTTTTTTTGTTTTTTTTTGTTTATAATCAATAGATCAGAGTTTATGTTCGGCTTGTCCAATATATATTTTCCGTTGCGGATATTGTATTTAGTATTAATCTGATTTTTTATTATATTTTTCAGTCTAAAATTAGAGCGGATCTTCATATTTATTATGCTTCTTTGACTGAGACTGAGTTAATAATCGTCTTATTTATGTTGGATTTAAGTAAAGCTTTACCTCTCCTTTTTAATCGATGTTTCCGATCTATTTCCTGATGCTTTTAAGACCTTCTTCTTCACTCAGTCATCCTCGATTTCTCAGTTTTGAAGAAATCAATCTTTGCTAGCTATGGTTTAGGAAAAGTTTCCAAAAAAATTGAAGATGAGAGTTTTTGCAAATTGGTTTTATGATTCATTATAATTTTAGATGAGTCAAAGTTTGCATTTGAACAAGCGTTTTGACAAGACTGTTTCCTGAATTGAGTTTAAGTCGCTTGGAGTATTCATATCCGATGATAAAGTAAGAATTATTGGAGGCTATGCCGACCAGAAAAGATGAAGCATGCAAGTGAAATCAAGCTTTGGGTTGTTTTTTTCGAGTTCCGACAGTGAATTAACTCACGAATGGACTCACATGGACATGTAATTTCTTATAGTATTAATTAACGGCTGATAGTACACTAGCGTCGTGAGCATTTGAGACTTGGATTCTTAATATTTGAGCCGGTTTAATAGTGAGTTGTGCTTACATTGTAGCAGCTAAAGAAGAAGCAAGACTATTGAGATTAACTTAGATGATTGAAAACTATAGTGATTAATTTCATCTCGATCTTATCATGAATGAAAAAGTAATCATGCGTGAAAAGAGAACTTTAAGACAAAACATACATAACTGAAACAGCCAAAATTTAATTTTAATACAGCTTAATTTCAAAAAGTTTGATAAATAATCAACTAGGGGATGTTTACTACTTTTGTTCAACCCCACATCGATGGGATCACCGGATCTTTGTAGCAGGTCCAAATATTAGGTTCTACAACACATCAATTGTTATTTCAAAATAAAATACTCTTAAGTAGTATAGTGAAGACGTTATTGATGAAAATAGCAAAATGCCAACAAAATAAAAGAACTCTGTGTTTTAGTGTTTATATTTGTTTATATTAGGCTATGTTTATCCCCGGTCTTTTAAGATAGGGTTCTTAACTTAAATTGACTTTTTTTTTAGATTTTTTTTTTCAAAAATTTTTTTTGGTTAAGAGACGGCTCTTAAGTCTCATATTTAAGAGACGTCTCTTAGGTTTTCTTAGTTAAAAGTTAAGAAACGACTCTTAGAAAAGTTAAGAATTCCTGCTAAGAGACTCCCAATAAACAGGGCCGGTCCGGAGCATAGGCGAGGTAAGCGACCGCTTAGGGCATCATGATTTTAAGTGATCATTTTAGTTGTATATAGGGCATTATAAAAAATTTACATGAATAATAGGGACATATAAATTTAGTTAAGCTTAGGGCATCAAAAAAAAAATGAAAATATTGGACCGGCACTGCCAATAAACATGCCGAGTGCGGGACTTTAAACTTCTGGTTTATAATAGATTCTTTGCATGTGTCATATCAAAACATATATTTCTCTGTTTCCTTTACTTGTAACCTTCGAGAAGATAAGATTATTGCATAAGCAATGACCTCATACATATTGTATATATTTCGTGCAGATTTCATCGACTACCCAGCCAGAATAAAAGCATAAATAGCATATTATTCGACGAGACTTGAGAGATATTTATAAAACAATTCATACGTGTCAAGTTCTCATGCGATGCCTTAGATTTTCGTTAACGTAAATAAATAGAAGTGTTTGTGCTTATCAGAACACTCAACTCAAGTCACTGACCTTACAACAAACAACACTCACACGGTCGCACAACACTTCAACACACCACAAGCAAACTTGTGCACTTGAATAAAACTTTAATTTTGTTTGTTCTTTCGATGGAGCTTCTGAGCACGACCACTCTCTTAGCAGTAGCTCTTCCACTCCTTGTCGTTCCGAAGATCTACGAATCTTGTTGGATCCTTGTATTGAGGCCATTGATGCTATCAAGAAAATTCAAGAAACAAGGAATCTGTGGCCCCAGATACAAGTTCCTGCATGGAAACCTCCGCGAGATAAGGAAGTTAAAGCAAGAAGCTAAGCTTACGGTTCTTGATCCAAACTCCAACGATATCTTCCCTCGCGTTTTACCTCATTTTCACCAATGGATTTCTCAATACGGTACCGTTTCATATCTCTTTCAGTGTTTTTTTTTTTCCTCATTAGACGAGGATGCGTAACTCACAAGTTACTAATGTAAATATTAATTAGGAGAGACGTTTCTATACTGGCAAGGAACAGAGCCGAGGATATTCATCTCAGATCATGAACTTGTCAAACAGATCTTATCGAACAAGTTTGGTTTCTTTGTTAAACCAAAAACAAGACCCGAGATACTTAAGCTTGCTGGTAATGGACTTGTCTTTACCGATGGTATTGATTGGGTTCGTCATAGACGGATCTTAAACCCTGCATTCTCCATGGACAAACTAAAGGTACTTTAAAAAAAAAAAAAAAAAAAAAAAACTTGTCCCTTATCTTATTGACTAAATATAGATAAGATAATTGCTAATATTTTCCTACTGTGGATCAGCTGATGACCAAATTAATGGTGGAATGTACTTTGAGGATGTTCGAGGAGTGGATAAAGCAGAGGAATGGTGGTGAAACAGAGCAAGTGGTGATGATGAACATAGAGTTTAAGAGATTAACCGCTGATATTATAGCGACTGCTGCGTTTGGAAGCAGTTATGCCCAAGGCATTGAAGTGTTTAAATCACAAAGAGAGCTTCAAAAATGTTGTGCTTCTTCTGTTACTAATGTCTATATCCCTGGAACCGAGTAAGTGTTATAATCACTCTTTTTCTCGTTGATGGTTTTTGAAGATTGGTTTTGTTTCTTGTGTCACAAGGTACCTTCCTACACCTTCGAATCTGAAAATATGGAAGCTTGATATGAAAATAAACAACTCCATCAAAAGGATCATAGACGCGAGGCTAAAACCCAAGTCCATGAACATAGAGACAGATTATGGAAATGATCTTCTTGGAATCATGTTAGCATCTTCAAGATCAAACGAGTCTGAGAAGAAATTGAGCATTGATGAGATCATAGAAGAATGCAAGACGTTCTTCTTCGCAGGACATGAAACCACTGCGAATCTATTAACGTGGACTACAATGCTGCTTAGCTTGCACCAAGATTGGCAGGAGAAGCTCAGAGAAGAGGTTTTCAATGAATGCGGTAAAGACAAGATCCCAGATTCAGACACTCTCTCCAAACTCAAACTGGTAAATGCTTATATTTATGTTTTGTGAATGTGTTTCTTGCGGGAGAAGGCACATGTTTTATTTTTATTTTTTTTGACCTAACTACAATTAATCAATACAGATGAACATGGTGATAATGGAAACACTTCGTCTGTACGGACCAGTGTTGAATATGATCCGGTCAGCATCAGAAGACATGAAGCTAGGAAACCTAGAGATCCCTAAAGGCACAGCCATAGTCGTCCCCATTGTGAAGATGCACAGAGACAAAACCGTTTGGGGAAGCGACGGTGATAGATTCAATCCTATGCGGTTTGCAAACGGCGTTGCTCGAGCCACTAATCACCCAAACGCATTTCTCGCGTTCTCAATAGGGCCTAGAGTTTGCATTGGCCAAAACTTTGCCCTGATGGAAGCCAAGACTGTTCTCACCATGATTCTTCAACGTTTCCGGCTTAATCTCTCCGACGACTATCAGCACACGCCGGCTGATCACATCACTCTCCAGCCACAGTACGGTTTACCAGTAATGCTTCAACCTATCAACTAGTAGAACTGTAGAAGTAACAACAAAGGCTGAAACATATATATACCAACAAGGAATATAAGCACTCTGCACCAACTATCCATTGAAAAAACAATCCTGCTGTTGAAGCTACATGTTTTCCAATTTGAGCCTTACGAGAGACACGTGGGTTTATATATGGCAAATAAAAAGTCATCATTATCTTATGCAGTTATGCGATTGTATCTTAATAACTGGGTTACAACTGTGATAGGTTTAGCTTTGAATTTCATTTGTAATCACTTTAAACCTATGAACTTTAATATAAAGTTGACAAAAAAAAATTAAATCTATCGTTAAATAAAACAAAAAATTAAAGTGAACTTTCATAGTGAAAAATAATTTTAGTAATTGAGAAACATGACAAAACGTATGAAATTCGTAGCAAAATTGTCACTAAAATTGTAATGTGAACTTTCATATTTAAAATAGTTTATTGGAAAATATTTTCTATCTACACCAACTACTACCTAATGTATCCAAAACGATCGAAAGTATTGAAATGTATTTTAAGTTACATAAATTCGTGAAATGTGTCGAATTCACTATACAAAGTGTATTTAGATCTAAGAAAAATCATATAAAACTGTAAAAGTGGTATTTTGACACTTTAAACATTAACATTTTTCGATTAGCACTTTTAGACCATTCTAAAATAGATATTTGTGTAAACTAAATTTCTCCAAGTTTTTTTAAACAAACTTAAACTAAGAATGCGATACCAGAAGATGAGCAAAAGGTGGGAACACAAAGACTACTTTGTGTTAGTGATTTTTTAAGTTCTAACGCAAGACGGTAATAGTTGAGGAGGTGAAAAGTGTTTGATCTGAATATGAGACTGAACTTGGTCTGTGTTAGTATAAACTCCATGAAGCTCTAAAGCTTTGTCAGGACTCAGGAGCCATTCCATCAGTTAGAGTGACTACAGAGGAAACTAAGTGAACCTTTCACGATAAGTTCAAGTTCCTGCACAGTTTGCATTAGGTTTATAGTTCTGATGTATAGCTTAACCTATACATACTACAGTATAAACACAACAAATATTGCTGTGATGATGATTATAAATAAATTGTTTTAACAGTCGATGATCAAGAGAAAAAAATATTAAGAATTACAAGGTAACATCTGTGATTTTGTAGCTTCAAAATGTAAACTAGAAGAAGTGAATCGTAAGTGTGTTCCAGAACCATCATCATTCTTCTTCAGAATATATGCAGACTTGAACAAAAACCGGATCCGAGATTGACCTGAGGTGAAACTTCCTGTAATGTATGTTCATCTCTGGTCGATATAAACAGCGTCAACATCATCAAGTTCAAGTAGTTTCTGCATAAGCTCTTTGTTCAGTTCCATGGCCTCATCATCCACCTGCAACAACCCCAGTAGCGAATGACTGATGAATACTGATAAGAGTGACTCTTTTATGGGGGAAAGACAAGTTTAAATGAAAGAACAAGGAATCATATCTTGGGGGTGTGTAAGTCTATCAGTATTAGACATGCGGAAAAGATTACGGCACAGAGGAGACAGAACAGAGCAAAGATTCACTACCTCAACTGTAGTCAGAGGGAGTAGTTCAGAGCCGTTGTCAGGCTCAAAGTTCACTCCTTCATCACGTAGCTTCGACAACACTGTTGAGTAGTTCTCATTAGTAGTTACAATTTTGTAGTACCTACAACAATTGCAGAGACAAGAAACAGATGAAACAATACAAAACAAAACACATTTAAAAACTGTACTTGTGAATCATCATGAAGAAACAAAACACTGAGAAACTCAGACTTTAAAGTGTATACCGTTCTTCCCTATCTTCATCAGTATCATCTTCATAACTTGGGGGATCAATAACATCCTCTGCTCCAGCATCTAGAGCAATAATAAAGAGCTGGTCTTTGTCAGCCTCGGTGACCTTTATGTTAACGACCCTAACTCGTCTAAACTTGAACATGACAGATCCTGAATCAGCCATTTTGCCTCCATAATCCTTAACAACTGATCTAACAGCTGCCACTGATCGATTAATTTTGTCTGTTAAGACCTCGACTACCATACTAACTCCACCATACCCATATACCTAAAAAAAAAAGAGTTTATTCCAGAGTCATCAAAACTTATAATTACACCCACTTGAAAAACATAAAACTAGAGACATAAACCTCATAGATCTTCTCGATAAAATCTTCTTGACCCTTCTCGGAAGCCCTTTTAATATTACGCTCCACAATGTCCTTGGGTACATCCAGGTCTTTGGCTTTCTCAAGGATGGTAGCTAGAACTGTGTTGGACACTGGGTTTGGACCTCCTTTCCTGACACTGAATGATGATAAGAAAAAAAAAACCCAAAATGATACTCTTTTTCATAAACTCACACACAAGAAGTTTGAATCCAACAAACAAAACACAGAAGACGCAACATAGAGAAAAGAAAAAGTTAAGAGACTTACGCAGAAACAACCTCCTTGCCAATTCTACAGTATAGCTTCGCCTTCTTTGAATCTTGTGCCCCCTGTATTCACCAGACACTTCAAGCTTCAACTTTTTAAAACAAATATTATTTTTTGTTATACACCTATGACTAAGACATTTCATCGAACAAGTCGTAGGCATGGCTCTAGAAACTTCTAAACTGATTATTCAAGAAACCACTTTACAATCAGTAGTAAAGCACTTGTAATCAATCATTCAAAATTGGAAATATGAAGGGAGGGAGAGACGGACCTTTCGGCCGGCGATTTTGGAAGAGCGACGACCCATACAAAGAGGAGAAGAAATCCAAATCCTTCTGACTTGGCGCTTGACTGAGTTGTGTTCTTGTGCATGTGAGGGCGTGAAGTTGGAAGCAGTGTGAGTGGAGATAGAGGAGAGAGACGAGAGAGAGTGTGGGATGGTGAGGAGACGATGATGGTTTCTGGAGTTGAGAATGGATCTGGAAGAGACGACGCCATTGGAGAATCGGAGGAGGAGTACTCCAACAGCACCTCTCATTGTGCAGTGGGACGACGCCATTGTTGATGGGATAGAAGAAGAGAGGGAAATTGAGGTAATTAGTAGGCGATAGTATCCGATTCCCAAAAATCAAAGTTTTATTCTCTCCATTTTTTTATATATGACGTTTTAGAAAAAAAATTTTGTTTCAAATTATTTGAAGTTTTCAATTTTTTTGTGTAAAATTTAATAGTAATTAATGTTAGATGACCAATAATATTATAACTCCTATTTTTCGTTGAATTGTGGCTACGTAAATAATTAATGATATTTTTATTTAAAAAATAAAACAAAATTAAATGTTTCTTAATCTATGTGCATGATTCTAGAACGTCAAATATAAAAAAACAGAGAGAGTATTGTTTTTCCTGGTTTGGATCCAACCCAAGTAACATTATAGGATTTGGGTTATTTTGGTTTTGAAAGGTTCTGCCGATTGATAAACCCCATGGTTTTTTTTCTTTTGTCAACCTTTTGATTTTCATTAGTATGAAAATTTGGTTACAATGGCTTCTTAGTTTAGCCAAGAGATTACATATGGTTTGTTACAAATTCGAGCTTCCTTGGCTAACATGTCAGCAATTTCAACCAATTGCCTAGGGATATATTTGAAACAGAAATTACATGTTGTGGCCAATACTTCTATGTCCTTTAATATGCTGACCACTTCAGGAACATGCCTCTTACCATATTGCTTGCCTTCGCTTTTATCTTGCATCATACTCATTAGCTTCAAACAATCCCCTAAAAATATTACCTTGTCATACGATAGGTTATGAAGTTGCTGAGTAGCTGTCCACAGAGCCATTGCTTCTGCTACCAGTGGTGAACTGGTAGGCTCCATTGCAGTGTTGCCCTGAAGTTTTGGGATGCCTTCTTTACTAAATAAGGACCACCCTACTCCAATCTTGTCATTTGGTGACTTCCACGAAGCATCTACAATACAATACGTCTCTACCCCATTTGGAAGGACTTCCTGCACTGAGTTAAGACCAAAAGAAGGTGCTACTTGTACCTTAACTTCTTTTAGCAACTGTGCTTCCTCCCAGATTTTGATGTCCATACATGCTGCATACAACACTTGAAATATATGATCTCTTTTGTTTTGAAATACAAGCTTGTTACGCATTTTCCAAATCCTCTATCCCACGAAGAAAAATATAGTATCTTCAAGTACCATTGAGCATTTATGAAGGCAGTACTGGAAAAGTTCAGAAGCTGTGGAGGTTTGAACTATCTGAGAGGTCCTATCCTTGAAGATGAAAGACCATATCTCCCACGCTACCCTACATTGAATTAACATATGGTATATACTTTCTGATTCTTCTCCACATATTGAACAGATGCTATTAACTTTACAACCTCTCCTCACCAAGTTTTCCATCACATGAAGCCCATTGTGTGCAATTTTCCACAAGAACATTTTGAGTTTGGGCGGAATATTAGCTTGCCAAAGCTTGTCTAACATGTTATTGCGTGAAGCTATAAATGGAGGAGTTAGTACCTGAGGTGGTTGAGCTTCTAAGTCCATGCTTCTTTGTAGATAGTAACCCGTTTTAACCGTATAATTGCTTGTTCCTCCATATCTCCAATATAACATGTCGTGACTTCCTGTAAAACTTGGCCTTATTCCTAAAATTTTGTTGACATCTTGTTCTCTAATTAGGTTTTTGATTTTTGATATGTTCCAGCAACTTGTACCCGAAACAAACAAATCTTTAACCATTAATAATGGGTACACGTGTTCTCCAGGACCCATTGGCGATGAATCATTTCCTGGAAGCCAATTATCCTTCCAAACCCTAACATTCTCTCCGTTTCCTATTACCCATTTAGCTCCTTTTTGAATGAGTGGTAGGGTTTCAACTATGCTTCTCCAGGCGTAACTAGAAGTTTGGTAAGCCCTTGCTTCAAGAAGGGATGATTTTCTATAATACTTGGCCCTAAAAACCCTTGACATAAGGGAAGAAGGATTAGTGATGAGTCTCCATGCTTGTGTAGCAAGAAGAGCTTTATTAAAAGCCAACATATTCCTAAATCCTAATCCACCATCCATTTTCGAGTTAGTTATATGTTTCCATGCTATCCAGGGAATGGATTTTCTATCTAAGTTTGCCGACCACCAAAACTGTCTCATCGCTCTAGTCATCTCTTTTAAGATGGTTTTAGGGAGTAAGAAACAAGACATAGTGTACGCAGGTAAAGCGGTAATGACTGCTTTCAGTAAAACCTCTTTTCCCGCTAGAGACAGAAACTTTGAGTACCAACTTTCCAACTTAAGCTTTATTCGCTGAGTAATATATTGGAAAGTCTCTGTCCTATTTCTACCTATATGTTCCGGCAAACCTAGATATTTACTAAAACCTCCAATCTTAGATATGCCAATTTCTTTAATAATCTGGTCATGTGTTTGTTTCGGGATACCTTTACCAAATGAGATAGCAGATTTTAAGTAATTAACTTGCTGACCTGAAGCTTTCTCATAGGTTTTAAGGATACGAGCCATATTACAGGCTTCTTCTTCTGTAGCTTTGCAAAAGACTAATGAGTCGTCTACAAAAAGTAAGTGAGAGATCGGTGGTCCACTTCTCGATGCCTTAAACTCATGAATTTCTTTGTTTTGGATACTCCTCTTTAATAATCTAGACAAACCTTCAGTGCAAAGGATATATAAATAAGGAGAGATGGGGTCACCTTGTCTAAGACCTCTTTGCGGCCTAATGATTTTTGATTGCTCTCCGTTGATCAAAACACTATAAGAAACCGTAGTGATGCACTTCATGATCCAGTCCTTCCATTTCATGCAGAAACCCATCTTCTCCATTATTGCGTCAACAAATGTCCATTCAATCCTGTCAAAAGCTTTGGCTATATCTAGCTTGAGAGCCATAAACTTGTTTTTAAGATTTTTGGCATTTAGAGAATGGATTAGCTCATGAGCTATAAGAACGTTATCCGTGATAAGCCTTCCAGGAATGAATGTAGATTGGTTTTCCGCTATAATGCTATTCAATCAAGGCTTTAAGCGTTCTGCTAAAATTTTCGAAATGATCTTATATGCAACGTTAGCTAAGCTAATAGGCATGTAGTCCTTGATTGTAGCAGGTTTTCTACTTTCGGAATCAGACATATGTGGGTTTGATTCAATTTAATATCTAGTTGGTTGTTTTCAAAAAAATTCTGAATGAAAGAGAAAACACCTGCCTTGAGAGAATCCCAATGCTGCCGGTAGAAGGCTGCAGACATGCCATCAGGTCCAGGGGCCTTGTCCGGGTTCATTGAAAAAACTGCATCTCTTATCTCCTTTTCCATGACTGGTTCGATAAGCTTCATGTTGATGTCCTCTGTCACTGAAACATGAATACCTTCCATTAGTTGTGGACATATTTTTGTCCCAGAAGTAGTGTAAAGTTCAGTGAAATATTGTTCAGTGTGCGAGTAGATTTCCTTATGTTTGTGAATGCATTTCCATGCTCATCTTGGATATGAACGATCCTATTATAATTACGCCTCTGCTTCGTCTTAGAATGAAAGTATTTGGTGTTCTTATCCCCCGCTTGCAGCCATAAGACTCTACTCTTTGTCCTCCAGTATTCTTCTTCAAGCCTGTACTGAAACTGCAATTGTGACTTAAGGTTAGTAAGATGGACATAATCAATTGATAGAGCATCATAAGCCTTTTGTATGTCTTCCTTAAGTTGAGAGATGATTTTTCCTGAGTTCATATTTTGTTTACTTCTCCATTGGGATAAAGCATTACGACAGTTCCTGATTAGTTTGCAAATGTCTCCTGATAATATGATGGCATTCTCGCTACTGCACGCCTGTTTTATAACATTAGTTACATCAGAATACAATCTCCATCTTGAATCATATCTAAACGCCTTTGGTCTCTTCCATTTGGTACCCTCTGTTTCCAATAAAAGAGGCCTATGATCCGATCCAATCCATGGGAGGAGGGTAACAAAAGACATTGGATAATTCTCTAACCATGCACAATTGGCTAAGGCTCTATCTATCTTAGACATGATCGAACACTTGGATCGTTTCCCTATCCATGTATACTTTCCCCCTACCATCTTAACATCATGTAGTCCTAGTACTGACACCATTTGATTGAATAGGGAGAGTGAAGTAACAGACCTTGGAACACCTCCTCTCTTTTCTGATTTGTATTTGACGTCGTTGAAGTCCCCAATAAGTAATCTCGGTCTGTCCTGTAAAAAACCTGCATATTCTGATTTTATCATATCATTCCATTGATCCTTCCTACTCTTATTCACAGGATTCCCATAAATATAAGATAGCCAAAACACTTTAGATTCATCTTCAACAGTCGTATGAGTGCAATACAAAGCAGGGTCAGCTTAATCTAACCCTGTCTCCCCAAAATAAAGTTGCACCCCCATTACTTCCATTAGCAGATATTACATAGGAGTTTTTATATCCTAGATCTTGAGCTAGCTTATATACATAGTTATCTACATTTTTAGTTTCTACGAGAAGCATTATATTTGGGTTAAAGGATTTTTTGATATCCTTTAAGTGGGGAATTGTCAAGGAGCTTCTCAAATCTTGACAATTCCAATGTAGTAACTTCATGGCTGATCGAGTGTTTTAAGGGAAACCACTAAACCTTTGTCAGTGTGTTCTGTTTCTAGCCTTTTTGATGTTGTAGATGCTTCTTCATCCCTTCCTTTAGGATTCTTTCGCTTAGTGCCATGTTCTATGATAGGGTTTGATGGAGTACCTTGCTGTTCAGGCGAGATTGGAGTACTCTGGAAAGTATGCTGCAGAGCTTGGTTCATATTATTGCTTGACTGGTTAGGCTCTACTTGCATACCCATAGCTGTCCCTGACGACTCGCCTACCTCCTTTGTTGTTATGTATTCTCCTATAGCAGTTGAGCGTTCTTGCATTGACATGTATGGAGTAGTGCCAATATCCATCAGTTCATATTGCCTTTGTTGCATCTGATTGTACTTCTCACAAGCTTCAAATTCATGCTTCAGACTGCCACAAGTACAAATTTTTTGAAGACCAATGTACCTAAAATCCAGTTCCACCGGTTCCTTTTCCTTTATAATCTCCACCGACCTTGTGAGGGTAATCTCTTCATCTATATCAAATAATACTTTCACCCAAACTTGCGCCTCCCTGGTTGGTGTGGGCTCAACTATTGTTACTTCCTCTACATAACCCAACTTCGAGCCTATATTCTCGACAATACTATGTCGACGATAGATGTTTGGATGTTTATAGGTCCTAATCTTGAAAGGAATTCTTCTTAGAAATGTCTCCTCTTCACGATTACACCATCTGTCTAAAACAACTAGCCAGCCCCTATAACTATACGGCTGCTTCTCTAACACTGTGAGGAGATGGTGTTTTGTAGAGAAGTAGAAGTTGACTGTCTCATCATCATTCACCTGACCCTCTACCTTCCCAACTAGCTGCCATGTCCTAGGTAGCGACACCTTGATTCCTGCTGTGTTTTGATGATCCGGATTTACTCCTCTGGCTGCAAGGCATAAGAGATGATCTTTCTGGAACTCCTTTTGGACATCTTCATGAACTGACCACCGCGCTTTGTCCGCCCCTAACTTGAGATCCTGTAGCGCCTTCCATATAACTTTAGTAGGAGCAGGCTCTTGATATCCTTGTTGATTGGGATCCATGTTGGGATCTTCCGATTGCATGTGAAGATCGATAAGTTTTTGTTGAAGATTGAAAATCGATTGAATATCCCCGAGGGTTCTATCGTCTTGCGAAGGTGTAGAGAGAGAAAATTGACAACCCCAAGGTTTTTAGAAAATTAAATGTTAAATTATCAAACGGAAAAAAGGTTAATTTTTAAAAGACTTTGTGAAATGTACAAAGAAAAAAATTAAAAAATTAGCCATGTGATGGTATGTGTAATAATTTGGTATAAAAAAATTAATCACTTTCTCTTTTCTTACATTCGTTAATACAATATTTGACTTTATATTATATTATATTTGTTAAATTTATAGTATAAAACAATCAATTTATAATAACAAAAAGGTGAAAAAGAAGATAATTCATTTATATTTTATAATTTTCAGATAAAATAACACAAACTGTTTATTTTATCCAAAAGTGAAGGATAACTATCATAAGAAAACATATGATTTACATAGGAGTTGGTGGCCTTGTTGTTGTCCATCTTTTCTAAAATTTAATAATATATCATGTATTATTACTTTGTTTATCCAAATGGTATAGTATTTGTTTTATGTTTAACAATTTCTTAACCAATTGATTCATCAAAAATAATACATCAACAAAATACAACACATGTGTTTTACTGTAAAGTAGTATTGTTATTCTACATTTGCTAAATAGAATAAAACAAAACAAATATCAAATTACAACAAAAAACAAGAATCATGAGACGGAATAAAATAAAAGAAACCATGGCGATAATGGTAGAATCGACAGATGGTTGTGAAGAAGGAAACAATTGGCAGAAACAGTGATGGTGATACTACAAATGGAAGTGATTGAGGTGCAACTAGAAGTGAACTAATCAGAACCGGAGCAGATGAAATTATAAAAAGAGAGAAAAAGAACAATTTGTAATGTGTGGTATCAACATGTTGAAACGAGTAGCAACAGACAGCTTTTATGCAGAGAATCATATAACATTGAAACATTCCAATCTGAAAGCATATAAAATACATAAAAGAAGAGTCTGAAATACCCTGCGAAAAGGCAAACAGATACAACTCACTTTGCCTTCTTTCATGGCGATCTCACTGATTCACTTCTCTGCAATTTGCAACTCTTAAGACAAAAAGCATTGAACCAGCACCAGCTCCACACCTCACTCTCCCAATTTCCTTCTGGACCAATGAACAAGGCATGGCCTTTACGTCCCAAACTCAGTTATTCAAGCTGGCTCTTCCCAGTGTTTGGATACTCGCTCATATCCCACCAAACAAACAAAATCATTTGGAAGTTTGACATCTTTTTTTTTCCCCTTTTTTATCATCTTTTTGGACTTTTTTAAATATTTTCCTTCCTTTTTAAATTTCTTTTTTTCAAATTTAGGTGCTTACCAGTGAGTGTCGAATTCTGGAAGCTGTAGTCCAAAGCAACAGTGAGTTGTTGCTCTGATTCTTATTTATTTTTTGTGTTTCTTTTTTGGTCTTTATCCTTTTCTTTATTCGCAGGCTCTCATTACGGCTGCTGAGACCCTCACACTATCGACTTCAAGCCCAACCTGTTGCTGCAAAAAAGTACCAAGAAAACACCAAAACAAGAGCATAAAGAGATCATGACTGGCATAAATTAACATTGGGTTGCAAAAGCACATGCCTCATCAGTGAATTCTGCAAAGATTCTGACCTAGCTCCGTCTTCTGGCCTCCCCATCCCCGTGAGTAAATTATTTGACTACGACAAGGAGACAAGTGAAAGAAAATGTCAAGTATATGCTACATAATATAGCATCGAAGTATATGCACTAGTTAAGATACAAAGCAAGAACGAGGAAAACATATAGTTGCAACTCAAATTTGCAGCATAAATTGATCACTAAAGTAGCATAAGGTAGACCCGCTCTAGATATCAAATCGCACAACATTCTAATGTAAGCTTAGTTACATCAGGTTTATTTATTCTAACACAAAAGCACCAGATCACCCTTCAACATGTCATGGCACTGGGTGGTGACACTCATAATCTATCAAATATAAAATCATAGATAATAAAGCTTAAACAAGCTACCAAACGCGAAAATTCTACAGGAGAATAAACCTAATGCCAAATGACAAGAGTTAGAATAAAAAACCTGAAATTCTTCTGACAAACCACTTTTGAACAATCCATCTGAATGCAAGCTTCTACGTTCCACAGATGAATCCAAATTTGCAGCAGCCACAAAACCCTGTAACAACCCATGATGACAAAGACCAGTACGTTCATGACATTTTTTGCCAAGTTGTTACGATTTTTATATTATAATCATCGAATAGGAAAACTCACCTCATGATCAGGGTTCCGCCCACATAATCCATTCTGCAAAACACCATCAGCAATTTCTCCCAACATCGATTCCCTCTCTATTTTATCAACATCCTCTTTCAGATGTAGTCTGCTTGGAAGAGGTTGTGTGTCAGTGTCATTGATGGATTTAGAATCCACAACACGACCTGTTTCTTTATTCTGCCTCCCTTCACATGTTACCACAACACTAGGATCAGGTCTCACATACTTTCCTACAAGCTCAGCCAGGTCATGACCTTGAACTACATCCCTATTATCCACTTCCAGGTTTTGCTCGCTACCAGAGTTGTGCTCATTTTGAGAAACATTTATGATTTCAGTGCTGTTACTGATCAATTTTTCAGCCTCAACTTCCACATTAGGGATGGAGCAACCAAGATCACTAGTTATTAAGCATTCGGCTCTAGGACCTGAAACAATGCCAATCGGGGGAGTCCCACCACTTGTACTTTCAGGAGAAATTACATCTACACCAGGTGGACTAAAAGATGCACGCTTCTCAGGTTTTTCTGGCCTCGTATCCATCATTTCATTGTAGTTTTTTCTCTTTGCATGTCTCTCAATGTTGGCGGACAAAGATTCAGCCGGCTCACCAGGTTCTCCGCCTTGTTGATTCTGGTGCTTGGACTGCCGAAACCTTTTAGATCCGTTTGGAAAAACAAAAGGTGGAAGCTGCCGTCTACGAACATGAGAAACAAATACGTCCATCCCAGGTCTCCAAAACATATACATGTTTACATCATGCCTAAACTCGTCCACAGTTCCACGTATATCAAACTGTTGACACTCTTGGCCACCAACTCCTTCTGCCCTTTGCAAGCCCATGAAAAAAGCACAATGCCGAAACTGCTTGGAAGTGTCCACGTACTCATTTGGTTGAGGATGGCACATTAACATCCCATTTGTGTCTCGTTCTATCTGCATTATTGGATTAAAAAAAAAAAAAGAACACAAACCCTTCAGTTCTTGACATTTTACCAGTAATAAATAAGAGAGCACGTTGAAAGACACTAAAGGTGTACTCCTGAACATCAAACGAACATAAGGCTATATACCTTCAAGGTCAGCTGCCGGAACCTTGACTCCACCCAACCCTTCCAAGACAATAAATCTTCTGCATCTGCTGCTAGTACATCAACCTGAAGGTAGTTTTTATATGCCTCGAAGAACATATATTGCTCAAACAAGGAACTCCAGTGTTGTTTATTTAACTCAATCTCCTGCAGACAAAATGGTGCTTAGCAACAGGATCTGAGGGTAGTGTTCATAAACAAAATCGGCTCCCTCACCTGACAGATCTTGTTACCGTACTGGAATTGCTCCATCATAACACGAAGAGTGCTTTGAGAGACATTGTAACTAGAATTCATGCATGGGTAAGCAGGAGTTATTATTGGCATAAGATGATAGCGGTCACGGTGATTTTTTCGTGGATCCCAAACAGGAATCCCAAGCTCATCCTCTTCTATTGCACAAAGCATGACTGGATTCGGCCAACGCCATTGTGTATATACTCTAAAAAATCGAGAAACCAACATACTGGGAATAGCATTTGGATAAAGCTGGCACAGGCGTGCAACCAGAAGTGCCCAGTTTACACCACCAAGAAATCCAGTAACCTGCTCAATATAAATAGAGATGACAAGAGCTTGAACATTTTAGTCATTTGTCAACATATATAATATTCAGAAAGACATCACCTTACATTTGAATAGACCCCACGCCTCTTAGCCCAGTACTTTATGCATCTTAATGTTGTCCGGAAGTGCTACATTAGCAAATAAATGTCAGATATGGCTTACAAAATGTGTTAGTCTATTTACCAAAACAAAAAACTGGCATTCAACTGATTTTACCTCGAAATTTGGAACGAGTTTAAGAATCTGATCAGCAACCCTACAACCATTGAGACTGCGGACAGTTTGCTCATCAACATTAGACAGCACATACGAGTTGGAGATATCCAGATCCTGTTAAAAACAAGGGATCCGACTCAGCAAGAAAACATGCAACACAAGCACGAAAACCACCAAAACAAAATCCAAGATAGCATAACATAAAACTATTACCAACCACTCCTAAGTTTGAGGGGAATCAGAAACAGGCTACAAAGATATTTTACCTGTGACACAACAAGAAGTGAGATGCTAGCATAGAGAAGATCAATAGATATTCCTTGGAACTTAAATTTCATGACAGGGACATGGGCATCAGTAACAGGTTGAAGGTCAGTCACTTCTTCCATCTCAGCCAATACATCACGCAAGATGATGAAGAAATCCTCCTGCAAAACTAAATGCGTTAGAAACTTAAAACAATACGCATCAGTAATAAGATGTGTACAAGGGTCGTCACCTCTCGGTTGACATAAGATGGGCCAACACATAGAGTATCAATATCAGCCCCAGGTCCGTGTACCTGCAAAGTTCAAAAAACAAAAACACTAGTAACGCAGAGACCAAAAAGATAACCATGAGTTCCAAGTTAAAGCACATACTCCAAGGCGGTAAGATCCAAAAGTGAAGATGAGAGCATTAGCGTCATCCACCATCTGATCTGAATATCCCCTCTGGTGAGTTAACTCTTTCACCCACTCTTTTACAATCTATACACGAATGATAAGATTAAGAGCAGCTTCAAACAAATTGATTCAAAAGGAAAGTTGAGCCAATTAAAACCTGATGAATGCGTCCAAGAACATCCTCTCTCCGCATGGTTTCTTCCTTGCTCTCGTAGAGCCCTTCATCAACCAGAAACTTCGAATAACAAAGAAAAAAAAAATCAGCAAAAAATCAAACTCACCAAAGCACAAGAGATTGATTACCTTCTCGAGCTCCAAATTACGCTTCAAATCAGCGGCGGAAGGACCAGAAACAGAGAGGGGCTTCGTGATTCCGTAGCTTTTAAGAGCTTGAGTACTCACCATCGTAAACCCTAGCAGATCCAACCACAAATATCTATAGCTATCTACGAAGATAATTATATTGTATATTTATATTAAGATCAGATCAAAGCAGAGATCATGATGATTTTCGAAATCTAATTAGGAAAGGGAATTCAAATTTCGAAAACTGGAGACGGAAAAGGAAACCGAAAGAAGAAGAAGGAGAAAGAGGAAAGTGAGGAGAAAAGCTCGGAAGCCCTAAATCGATGACTATAATTTCAAAGACGAGTCAAAGAGAGAAGGACGAGGACGTTACAATCAATTTGATTGGTTCTAAGGGAGGAAGAGAGAGAGAGAGACGCAAAGGCAAAGGGCACACGTCAAGATATTTATTAGGTGAAAATAAGATTATTAAGAAATTAATGAAAACGTTTCTTTTTCCAATGTAATAATAAACACTAGATTTTAATCTGCACACATTTAAGAAAATACAATGTATATTTATTATATATAAATACTAAATCTCTTTAATATATTTTTTTGAAGTTTTTGTCGTTAATATAACTTTAAAAAATAACAAAATAGATTTTTTTTTTTATTTTAAAAATTTTAATATTTTTTTTAATTTTAAACATCACCTCAAAAACTGTAACTCATAACTCTAAATTCTAAATCTAAATTAGTTCAGCTAAATGGTAAAAATATATTATTACATTTTTTAATAAAATTTATTTTTATCATTACAAAACCTTTTTTAAATCTATCATTTGGTATTTTTCCCTCCGCTTTATTTTATTTGTCATTTTATGTTTGTGCACATAGATTAAAAAACATTTAATTTTACATATTTTCAAAACAAAAACACAATTACCTATACACATAATCATATTTCAATCAATAAAAAATAAAAGAGCATATAAAATTACTAAATTCTACACTAAAATTACAAAACGATACTTAATTTGAAACAAAAATTTTCTCTACAAGACAAGTAAATTAAAACGGAGGGAGTACGATATTAATATTAGATTCTTATTTCTGTTAAATATTATTTTTGTTCTACATATATACTAATTATATACATTATTGAATGTTTTTCTATCTTCAAAATTTGGCACATATGAAATTATAAGTACTACAATAATTAAATAATTATTTGAATTGTTCATATCAATTTTATATTATTTATGTAAGTTAATATTTGAGTTTTTGAAAATAATTATTATATATAGTATAAACAAGCAACTTATTTTCGGATAGAAAAATGATATGGTTTAATATTTAAGAAATGGTAAAAAAAAGTTTATATTGATTTTATATCATACTATTTGTATTAATTATATATATATACATTCAATTACGAATAAAATTAATTATTTTTTATTTTTAATTAATTGATTACTTTAAATAAAAATTTGTTAAGATATATTGTTATTTAAAATAATAATTAATGTTGATCATAAATAATATAAACTAATTGTATTTTAAGAAATACTTTATTAAAGCTATTTATGCTAAGAATTATGATTAATTATTTTTAATAACATTATGTGTAATCTAATACAATAAAGCTGAATTAATTCTCTCCACAATCATCCACGTCACTATTCTCATAGGGGCATTTTGTGCCACCTATCTTTTTTTCTTTTGCTCATACAAGACAATCTTCACATATGGGCCAGTCATACATTTTGCATAGGTTCACCATAAATTGGGTCTCTGTGATTTTTATATAGGGCCAAAATTAGTAATTAAGTCAATTGACCCAATAAACAAATCTGCTTCTCAGTTCGCTTCGTCTTTTCGTCTTAGTTTAACATCACGGTAACTGTCGCCATTGCGCCAAGCCTCAACTTCCCTAATTAATTGTTTCGCGTGAATGTTACGATTAACACAAATCTATTCACCCCTTCCCCACCCATCCAACTTCCATGCGTTTGTGATTAAAATTTCCAGTATATATACAAACCAGAAGTGAGGATTCTGAAGATCTGGTTGTCCCGCAATCATTGTTCTTTCTAAATTCTCTCTGAAAGCAACTATTATAATGTATCATATATTAATTTTTATAATAATTTTATATATGAATCATTTACTACTCTGTAAATAAATATTGATAATTTATATAGAAATTTTATAATTTATTTATTTATATTTTGCTCTTTTATTTTATAATATTAAAAATTATGTTATATCCAAATATAATTTAATCTTTTAACATAAATTTTACATTTTTGTAAATAATAATATTTCATATATAAAATATAATATAATTTAAAAAATGAATAATTTTTTTATTTGTAATAACAAATAGATTATTAATATAGTATATATAGATATTATTTTAAAATAAATATATTATACACTAACTTCTATGATAATTTTTAAATTGTATACTGCTAATGCTCTACCAATCACTTTATTAAAAACTTTAATGAAAGCATACAGCTTCTGCAGCATACTGCTTCTATAGCATTTGCTAGTGCTTTATCATCTGTTGTACCAATCGAGGCCTTAGTGTTCATATTAGCAAGTAACATCACCGGCTCGTCTTTGTATGAATAGGATTGGTGGTTAGTGTTTTCTCTGCAAAAGGTGGTATGCTCTGTGAATCTTACCGAGACGGGTGCTGGCGTCAGCTTGAAGAACTGGTTACTCGTAGTGACATTGAGCTCATATATCCTCATCTACCAGAAATATCAATCCAGATAAGCTCTCCACCTTTCTTTCCATTCCTAGCTTCCCAAAAACGGAGAAGTATGTGACAACCGTCACCCTACATCGACCAGCCTTCAACTGAGGGATATTGAGTTGATAAATCGCCATTATAATAGTTGCTTTCAGAGAGAATTTAGAAAGAACAATGATTGCGGGACAACCAGATCTTCAGAATCCTCACTTCTGGTTTGTATATATACTGGAAATTTTAATCACAAACGCATGGAAGTTGGATGGGTGGGGAAGGGGTGAATAGATTTGTGTTAATCGTAACATTTACGCGAAACAATTAATTAGGGAAGTTGAGGCTTGGCGCAATGGCGATAGTTACCGTGATGTTAAACTAAGACGAAAAGACGAAGCGAACTGAGAAGCAGATTTGTTTATTGGGTCAATTGACTTAATTACTAATTTTGGCCCTATATAAAAATCACGGAGACCCAATTTATGGTGAACCTATGCAAAATGTATGACTGGCCCATATGTGGAGATTGTCTCGTATGAGCAAAAGAAAAAAAGACAGGTGGCACAAAATGCCCCTATGAGAATAGTGACGTGGATGATTGTGGAGAGAGTTAATTCAGCTTTATTGTATTAGATTGTAATATTTTTACTACCCTCTGAACGTGTGTTTTTACATACAATGCTTTGACTATTATGTATTCCAGCTTTGAAACCCTCCTTTATGAGAAATTGGCACATTAAGTTGCTGATCCTAAGGTCATTGTCCCTGATGTTGATACTTATTTTGCCCACCAGGTCGTCTGTTCCTAAACGGAACATGGGGAACACATTTTCACTTTGAGAGGGAGTGTGCTGCAGACTTTTTACTTTGCTTACTGAGAAGGTATTTTGTATTCCATTAGCAATTACCTGAAATCTGTTTTTCGTTTAAGCCTGGAATTTAAACTAATCTGTATAAATGGTTTTTTTTGGTGATTGCAATCTAGGCTTATTCATGTATTCATGTACACAGTTCAACTCATCACCTACTCTTTAACTTATTTAGATCTCCTTTCTCATATTTTGACTTCAATACCACTGCCATCAGCTGTCCTGTAATCTTATATATAGACCCCGGCGAGTTGTTTCCATTATATACTCCTCTCCTGCTATTCGTATCTTAATATCTCTCTAGCACACCGGTTCTGAAAATTATTAATCCACATGCTCTTTAGACTGAGTTGAAGGCATGCCGGTGTCGTCAAACTGCAGTCACCGTGTTTCGCCTTTCAAAACACGGTGAAGAAAGGAGGTGACTCTAGGGGTGTCGGCATGGTTTTGGTTGATGAGAAGGTAATTGCTATTCGAGTTATTTAGTTTAGTTTTATGTTTAAAAATAGGACTAAGTCTTTTAGTTTTGGTTACCTACGGACTACGGTTACGGCAGACAACTCTGATTCTACCGCGCATTGACTCAATACATCGACACCTCCTAAGACCTGAATTGAACATCCCTTCTTTGCTCTTAAATACTTGCCTTTTTTTATGTCCAGGGAAGTGATAACCACCATGGCGATGACATGCCTGGAGATCTTGCAGTGTCAACTAAGCCATCTGATATGATGATCTGTGAAGCATCTGAGAAAAAAAAAGCTAAGAGTGATAGTGGATTAGTGGTGATATTTTGAAGGTCGTGATGGTGATCCACTCAACCAACTATTGATGCTACTGTTTAGGTTGGTTCCTAGAATCAGAAGGATCCACCCACGGAGGATGTGCGTGAAGGGAAGAAGCCATGCTTTGCATAGCTTCAGAGGCTAAGGAGGACTTAAGTCGATTACATCGCGTCTATCTTTTTTCTTTCTTTCCCCTGTTTTGGTCTTTTTTATTCTCAGAGATTTTCCTCACATGAAACCTTTTTCGATGTTTTAATTTATCGTATGCTGTTTACAAATAAAATTTTCTTAAAATATGGTTGTTTGAGCTTGAATAACAACCGTTGTTTACGTTTCACCCTTTCTCAGGGCGTGATATAGCGATTCATTAGATCTTCCCAGGTCATGTTCACTGATATATTAAGTTTAAGATCTTCATAGGAGATAAACATACAGTTTAAGTATTAACCTCTAAGGTACCCGTCAATATTAATATTCATATTACAGCTTCTTCCTAAAAAACTCATGGACATTATCATCGTCTGATTTTATAAAATATAAAACATTAAACTTTCTCCTCCTAGGACCTATGGACACTGGCACTTTTGCATTCTGGTTGCCCAATATCACCATAGTTTACCTCCTGCTAGCTTCCCACCAAACTTACTAGCTAAAACCGACTCCCAATGTTCATTTATTGGCAAGTGTTTTGCAATTGTTCCTCTATTTGTGCATCATTTGTTTGAAACCAACCGATTTAGTGGGCCATTTCAAATAATTAGATCAGATGTTACCTGTAAAAAATTTGGCATTTACAAAAGTCATCTAACATGAATATAATTTCATAACTCACACCTTCTTAACCGGTTCATATGTAGTATCCTCTCACAAGAAACACCACAAACAGTCACTGCAACCAAACATTTTCTCAGACAATATGGTTAAGAAAAGACTCCTGCAAAATCACACAGCTCACTTGAAGCTACAAAATAACGCATCACCAAAGGATCTCCGGTTGGGATCAACTGACCTGGCCCATCAAGAACCACCAGAGAAATCAAAGGTATCTAGCAGATTAATATTTCGCAAACAAGGTGAACATCTTTTAGAATAAAATTTTAGTGTTAAACACTTTCTGATAACTTATAAACTGGTTCTACGAGGCCTTAGTTACACCATGACTAACTCAACATCCACCATACAACAGAGGAGATGAAAGGAAGAGTTTTGACTTTCAGTTGGATTTTATTGTTCCTACTGGTCACGTTTATTGTTCTTAAACTAAAGAATTACAGTTCACTGGTTCACATGTTCAGGCAAGCTTCCCAGACAAATTAGGAAGGAACAGTGGCGTATACGACAACATCACCGAGTTAATGAACGCATGTTTTCTATAAAATAAGCACACTCAAAACACCACATGACCATTTCCTTTTTTTTGTTATTTAGCTGTGGGAGTTCAGATATCAACGAAAATCTCAAAACAGCCACTTCAAACAAGAACATGTGCATGGTAACCAAGTACTCAATCACTTATGAAAGTAACAACACAGAGCCACACCATCTATTATGACTAAGATACACAATTCCGCGCAAAGCGCGGGAATGCCACTAGTTAAAGGATAATTTAAAGGTGAAGTCATATGGGTACTTTAACTTCTTTTTTTATGATAACCATAGAGATCCGGCGACTAAGATCAATTGATTAATCCTACAAGATCCGCAACAGTATTCTTACCATTTAAAGTATTTGGGGTGGCTAACTGGAATCGAACTGCAAATTCAGTGTAATGAGCTTATCCTTTAAATGCCACTAGTTTACCTCTATTAGTTAAATAAAATAGTTATATTATTCCAAAAATAATAAATATATTTTTCGCTTGACAAAAAACAAGTGTGAGTGTAAGACCTCATTCGGATTCTCGTCCAACCGACTTCACACAATTTAAATTGATTACAGATCCGGGTACTTTAACTTAAGGTGCGAAAATTATTTGTACTCGAAAAGCGATAAATACGGAAAGGGAGTCTGTCAAAAGACTGAAGTATAATATAAATCGCTATATTCAAAAAGTTAATATTAAATTAAAACCAATTAAATATATGAATATATCTATTTAAGATATAAGTATATATTTAAAAATATTGTTTATTTTATATACATGTGAATAACACAATTATGGCGGTCATCTTCTAAAATACGGTAGATAGATATCACTACTATATATAAAAGTTGAATAATATCAACATCTCAAACTATCCACGTGGCAAATTAAATTAACCTATCACAATATTGATTTAGGCCACATCACCCAAATTGACCTAAACAACATGTTTGCTTCATCTTCTTCCAGATCATTCACCGCCGTTACCACTACCTTCTACTATCATCTTCAACGCTCCCACATCTAAGTCTCATATCATCAATGACTGCTACTTTAAAAACGGTACGCATCTATTGACATCCCATCAGGTTACCAACTTATATATTCATCTGCTTCCTCGATTCTCTCCTTCCCAAATCACGCAAGCAAAAAAAATCAAAGCAAACAATGGCATACAAAATCTCGAAATCAATCGGCAAGGCTTTTACGTCTCTGTTTGACAGTGATGTCATTCGAGATTTGGGACAGTCGAACCTACTGTTACAGCTAATCAGGAAGCAAGGAACACAACAAAGGAGAATTCTAATTGGTCTCGATCTTCTTCTCATAGACCAACAGGTTTGGATTCACTATTACAAGTCGATATTTGTTTACATCATTTACTAGCTTCCCTTTATGGTGACAGGAAGTAGAACGAGGAGGATCTCCGCACGTCTTTCATGGTTTATGTGGTAAGTACAAACGCTTTCATTTTTATTTATTATTGAAAATCCTAGGACTCTTACTATTCTGATGAAACAAATGTCATCAATCTTTTTCAAGATGCTAAAATGGAACATCGAAAGGTCTCAGACGTGGTAGGATACAAACAATATTAGCTCTTGAATCAATGCAGAAGCTGACCTCAGGAATTCTTCAGATTTTTATCCTAATCCAAAACCCTTTTAAGAATTGTTTCATCCCTTTTTAGATTGTTTGATTGTTGCTATACTTTTTCAGGATGAGATTCTGATGGAATTCAATGAGCTAACGGCTGGATAGAAAGCTGCTTTCAGGGATCTATTTTCTAACACCATTGTGAGTTTTTAACATCCATTATCATATATGTGTCTTGATTGATTCAAAGCTTTTTCCTTTTTCGGTGAAGAGACTAATGCTTATAATTGTTTCTGAAATTTGACTTCTCTTTTTTTATGTGTGTGTGTGTGTTCAGGTTGCAGATTTGAGTGCCTCCTCGGTGTATTCTCTCTGTTACATGTTGTAAGACATGACATCTCTGAATCTCCAGAGAGAATTTGACACTAGAACCGCTTGGTCTCAGTGCACCAGTATTGGAACGATCGTAGGTAAATCTAAGCTTCCATTATCTATGTCTTTATTCCATTGTTTTGAAACATGAAATACTGACTCTTCTTTTGTTTTCTGTCAGATCTTCTACTCGATAATAGATCAGGTTAAAACTCCATTTTTGTGGTAAGAAGTTAGGGAGGTTAGATTAAGGAAGATGCTTCCCAACATGGTAATATTCATACAAGTTTTAGTTTCTCCACTTATTTTTGGTTCCGTCTTTTGTTTGGCGTATTTTTGTACGTGATTGGTCATATACCTCAGGTAAATTTGTTTATATACTAATTCATGTTTGGTGCTTTCTCTTGGCCATGTCTGGTTTAGACTTGAGCTTAGGTTTCTTAGCCATTCTGGTGTATAATTTGTTAGTAGGTTATCCACTAATCTGATTGTTCAAGGCATCTTCATGTAGTAAGCTAATACTTATGTAGTTGTGCGCTCATGAAAGCTCAGTGGTACATCCTACATACTACAAAAGATGGATAATATTTAAGATTAAAGCCAGAGTCTGAGATTGATGACTATACTGAAAAAACTTATAATAAACTGAGGAAGGAGGGGGGAGTACAAGGTTACGATGAAGGAGGATACTTTCAGATGCCCTTGCTCTGGGAAGAAGAAGCAACACTACAAGCTGAGTGAGTATTTTCTAAGGTATGTTTCATTATCGCGGAAAATACAGACTTGCTGTATAGAATTGCCTACTTAAAAACATTGGTGGTTTGAAGATAGATTCACAAGTTTTCCAAAGACTCAATCAGACATATAGAATATGAGAAAAGAGACACAAATGAGGTGAATTTCGAGATGCTGTAGCAGCATGAGCGTGCTGAAGTTGTTGACTTGCGCAAGATGCATGCATACATACTTACAAAAATCTTACGTTTCTGGTGAAATACAAGGGTAACCAAAAATCTTATGGTTTGATTCTTCTACAGGGGTGATAGCAGAAGAAGTTGGCAGAGATGACAAAGATATATTTTGAGGAGATGCTTCATCTAGAGAGGGGATTTGATGTCTTTAGAACTGCTCATGAACAAGCACGGCCTTCACAATGCAGATGGCGCAGACTACTAGCTTTATGTTGTGCGTTGGGTATGGTGGCGAATCTAAAGAGATTTGAGAAAGATTATTATTCTGAATCTTAGTAGGGATAATAATCTAAAGAGACTTGAGATTATTATTCTCCATTTCAGTAACGACTAAGAAAGTATTTTGTGAGCAACAGTAAGTTCGAATGTTTAGGCATATAAACCAAACTTAAATCGTTACATGGTAGATAAACCAAAGAGGTTATTTTTAAAGTCTGAAATATTAGGGAAAATTGAGATATTTAACATGTTGGTTTCATAACTTTTTGATAATGAGAGAGGCACCACCTTTACGTAACTCCATTTATTGTGTACATGTTGAAGTTTAACGAAGAAACATGATATTCAAGGAGGAAGAGTAGAAACCAAGAGCAGCCTTCAGTAAAGGTGAAGAAGTCGGGGAAGGGTTTTTATATGATTAACTTTCTACCGAGGACTGTTGCCACATTCTCAACTTAACTGTAACAGCCTAGAGATCACATTTACCCTCATACAAGCATGTCCAATGTCTTTTTGTAGTTAGGTCACAAGTACGCTTCATATTTCAACGTGTCTTTATGGTTGCATTAATTTCCCCTTTGAGTTGCTACTTTCGGACTCTTGATTCTCCTATAGGGATGTTAATGTAGGCTCAATCTAATAGGGTTAGTCTTAACTTTGTAAACCTTTTTTCAGCCTTAACCCTTATTTTTGAAACATGGTTAAAACGGGTTAGTCCTATAATGTACATGGTTTAAATTTTAGCCCATTTATTTTAAATCACATAATTATTATATACTATTTAAGTATTTATTAAAATTTTAACTTTGTTTAATTATGCAAGATAAAGTTTTTTCGACAAAACCTCAAAAAATAAAAATAAACGAAAAATGAGTTTTTTCGTCAAAATCAAAATCAAGTTCGATTTTTCTCGCTAAACTCAAAAACTCGAGTTTTTCCGTCAAACCCACAAAATTGATTTTTCCCGCTGAAACCACAAAACCGTAAAACACGATTTTTTGATTTCGGCAGGAAAACACGATTTTTCGATTTCGGCAGGAAAACACGATTTTTCAATTTCGACAGGAAAACACGATTTGGCAATTTTGGCAGGAAAACGCGATTTTGTAGTTTTGGCGGGAAACATGATTTTGTGGTTTTTGCGGGGAAAATGTGATTTTGCGGTTTTGGCGGGAAAACATGATTTTGCGGTTTTGACGGGAAAACACGATTTTTTCAGTTTTAGCGTGAAAAATCAATTTTTGGTTTTGGTGGAAAAAACTGATTTTGCGGTTTTGTCGGGAAAGGAGATTTTGCGGTTTTGACGGGAACATGATTTTGTGATTTTGGTAGGAAAATGTGATTTTGTGGTTATGGCAGGGAAGCGCAATTTTCGGTTTTGGCTGGAAAATTTGACTTTGCGGTTTTGGCGGGAAACACGATTTTGCGCGTTTTAGCGGAAAAACGTAATCATGCGGTTTTGACGAGAAAACATGATATTGCGGTTTTCACAAAAAACGTGACTTTGCGGATGTTAGGAAAATGCGATTTTGCGGTTTTAACGAAAAAACTCAATTTTGCGGTTTTGGTAAGAAAACACGATTTTGCGATTTTGGCGAGAAAACGTGATTGTGCGGTTTTGGCGGAAAGCAAGATTTTGCGATTTTAGCGGAAAAACACGATTTTGTAATTTGACGGAAAAACAAAATTTTATGATTTTTTTATTTATTTATATGATCGTATCTTAAGTTGTTAAAATGTAAATTTTAGTTATAATTGGTATACACGCATTTTTTACATGCATGAAAATCAAATGGGCTAACCTTGGTACCAATCCTAACCCCTAACTAAAATATGGTTAAAATAGGGTTGGGTTAAATTAGAGCTGAGCTTATTTTAAATAAAAGAGGGCTAAGCGTTTCAAATTCTATATTTTCCTTATGGAGATAAGAGTATAGTTTAGGATTAGAGTTCTTAAACATATTTATTTCAAGGAAGTGTATGTTTCTGTTTTCATCTCATGATTTTCCCATCTGGTAATAGACTATATATTTTAGAGTCTTCAGTCTCCATATATTCAGAACTTCAGAAGAAGAGTATAAGTTCTTACACATTACAACATGTTATATGTTTTGCTAAATGCAATAGTTATTGAATGCACATAGAAAAGTCACCAGTTTGTTAAATGCATGAGCGATAATTAAGCATGTTCAGTCATCAAGACTGCGAGAAATCAAATTTTGTGATCAGACAACGCAAACACATAATCATGAAGATATACTCTTCACAGTACTTCTTAATATTATATTATTGCAATCTGAGATGAATTGACAAATTAACGAGACATGAATTATAAGATCCATCCTCATACACAAACCTTTAAACACTTCCAAGTTTTGTGGGGTTTGTTTTTAATTATTATTAATTTTATGCTTATATGGTATATTTATTTTTTGTATATGTAGTTTAGTTCGCCAAATTGAAATTCAAAATATCAGATCATTGGTGGTAATAAGTCACATCCCAAAACCTATAATTATTTTGAAAACATCACTTATCATAAGTGTACAATGAATTGTAACTATGTTCTTTAATAATTTCAATACAAATTATTACTCGCTTAAATATTGGCGACACAATTTTAGTTCAACAACACAATTGACATAATCCAAAACTTTAGAAAGAGGAATAAAATAAACATACCTTTAGTGATGAAGTGTTGAACATTCAAGGTCTATTCAAACATAAGTTCATCAATAAACCACAAACAAAAGGGTAACCAAAAAACTATCTTCAATTTCTTTTTTAAACATTCTAAAATTATTTTGGCGGAACTTTATACAACCACTCTATAATTTAAATATAACTAAAACAATAAAAAAAATTAGTATATACAATCCGCGCGTAGCGCGGACCCGGATCTAGTAATCTAATAGATAAGATTAAATCTTAAATTTGAACTTTTATATAATTGGTTATCAATTATTAATAAACATATGTCAATTTTTCTTTCACTATACGCAATCTGCACAAATTTTTACTTTCATTTGGTGCTCTTCCTCTCAATCTCTCTATTATATCGAGAATAATGAATAATCTAATCTATTAAAACATGAGTACAAATAAGAAATATCCCATAGTTTTCCTCAAAAATTACAATTCTATGCCACTCATATTATCCCTATATTCCAAACACAAATTAAGTTACCCTTTACATGGACATATGCTCATAATAAGCCCATTATTAATTTGTTTAACCCAATAATTATATTTTGTATATTTGTAACCATAAATGAGTTTTCTTATTTCTTCACCAGTCTATATCGCTGCATCAAACCATCTTTAAATTATTAAACGAGAAATTGAATTAAATGTCAAAAACATATATCTTATAGTCTAAAATAAGTCATTTTTACTTATATTCTAAAACATATATCTTAAGTATAATTAGTACTTAACTCTAACTTTTTTTTAATATTTACTATTAAATGTCACTAGACTTAAACACAGTCGTTTAATAACTTAAACATAGTCATTTTATTGGTAATGATTTTTAATCATGATATATATTGGATCGAAATCAAGCGGTTAAGTATTTATATAAAAATGTTTTTTTATGTGGTGAACCAAACTTTAAATTATTGGTTTTGATCGTGTAGACACGGTCTACAAGATTAAAACCAATAATTTAAAGTTTGGTTATCACCACATAGAAAAACAATTTGTGTAAATACTTAACCACTTGATTTGGGTTAAGATTTGTGTAAAATAATTTTCTTAAAAATGTGTTTGCCAATATAATTTGGGTTTCTACAAAATTTAGTTATTTTTCTGACCCATCTTTGTTATAATTTTTATCATAATTATCATTCAATTTATTTGTATGATCAGGTGGGTTTAGTACAATTTATTAATATTATAGCTATTTTGTATGTGTGTATAGATTTTACAAATAACAAAATAATGAAAAATATTTTATAAAACATATTTTTGAATTATAACAGACTGAAGGAAGTAACTGTTTTTAAGCAAATACACATCCAACTAAAACATATTATATGTTTTAATATCTTCATAAATTTAACATATATTATATATATTTCATAATAAAATGTGTAAATATTATTTTACATTATTATTTATATAACTAAAATTTATATTTTTAAAATATTTAATTTTATATTACTAATAAATTGTGTCAACGTATTTATATTAGATTAATTATACCAAAACATATCCATAAATTGATTCTTATTAACATATTTTCAGTCATCAGATACCAATGTAAAACAAATTTATTCAATATATTATATGAAATATATAAAACAAAGCCCAATTTTTAACAGAACATGTTTTGTAAATTTAGCAAGATACAAGTATTTATATTATAGAACGTATAATTATATAATGGTGACATGAGATGAAAAAAATAATGGTGACATGAAAAACAAATATCAACATTTAACAAAGTTGAAAACTATCATCCACGCGGACGCACAGATCAATATCTAGACTTGATTAATTTAATACTCATCTCTACCTATTGAGGATAATATCATAATTTATTGATTAAAATTTTATTAAATATATAATGAACTTTCACAATAAAACAAAATATAAACTATACATTACTTGATGTATAACTTAATTTTTTTTCTTAGTTATTTTAAATTATAATATATTTTCTTAAATATACTCCACTTTCAGGTCAGACATATGTTTTGTATTTTTTTATTTTTATTTTAAAAAAATCAATTATGTAATGTTTTATCTTGTAAAAATACATATATACACACATATTTGGATTTAATTCAATAGAATATATTTTTTTAAATATGTAAAAGCAGTATATTAATACATAGTTATAATTTTTTTTTAAAAAATTACATAATAACTGATCCAACATACATCCAATAAAAAAAATATAACACAATACAATAATGAAAAATATAATTTAACAAATTGCTAAATTAACACAAATGAAAACATTAAAAGAAAATAAAATGATTTATTTTAGTTTATAAATATATCGAAAACAACACTCGTGCGGGCGCGCGGGTCCGATCCTAGTAGAAACTTATGTTGGCATATAATAAAACTAGTTATACTATTCTGAAAAATAATATTTTTTTTTCATTTGACAAAAACAAGTGTGAGTGTAAAACCTTATTCGGATTCTCGTCGAAACCGGTCTCACAAAATTTGAAAGGCGACCCGGATCCGGGTTAATTCATCTAATATATTAAAACAGAGTCCTATTTGAAAATTACCTTGGCATGTTTTTTTTTTGGGACTTATTGAAAAATGTTGTGACTTATCTATTAACTAACATCTATATTATTAAAAATCAAGTACAAAATTGGAATGTTTGGAAACATAGATAGTAGACTAAAGGAATAATGTTTTGGAAACATGGATAGCAGATTAAATATTTTCTTCTATTTACACATTTAGTCATCCCATTTCTTCTTATTTACAGATTCTTCCAATATCACTTAAAATAATATATTTTAAATTAATTAATTTCAATGGTTATTATTTCTTTGTCGTAAAAAAACAATCTCGAAATATATAATGTATGTTATATAAAACTATCTATAAATATATTATTAATTTATTTATTTTAGTAAAATATAAAAGAATCTAACAAAATTTTACTTAAAAATTTAAATATTTTTATAAAATTATACATTAATAAATTTCGTGATTAGTAAATTATTTTAACTAAGTTTTTATTATAAAACATGGAAATTAAAATTCTACACTATTTTTTAATAAATTCTATAAATATATTCTCTATTATATAAAAATAGCAGTGTTACATTAGTTAAATACGGTAAAATTATAATAAATAGTTAAATTAACAAATTTTAAAATTTTATCTACTATTAACAAATAGTAATTAGACCATTTCAAAAATTAGTTAATATGACATATTTAATTATTTACATTAATAATAAACCAACTAAAGATTTGAATTTTGTTTTTTAATTATAACAAAATCTGTGAGAAAAGAATCTAACAAAATCTTACATAAGAATTTAAATATTTTTATAAAATAGTACATTAATAAATTTCGTAATTAGTTATATAATATTATCATAAATCAATGTTAACTAAAATTTTATTATAAACAAGAAAATAAAAATTCTACTATTTTTTATAAATTCTATAAATAAACTCTGGATTATATGAAAATAGATGTGTTACATAAATTAAATATGATAAAATTATATTAAATAGGTAAATTAACAAATTTTAAATTCTAAATTTTTCATTTAAATAAATCATCATTCATCATTAAAATAGGCTAAAATTCATAAACTGTATACTAGCTTTATACAAAATAAATATTAGATATTAGATATAATAGATTTTTTAAACAATCACAATTTTGATAATCATCAATTAGGAACCAAATAAAATAGTCTATTTTTGAACCTATAAGATTTTGAATTTAAATATATTAGATATTAGATATAATAGATTTTTTAAACAATCACGATTTTGATAATCAATCAATTAGGAACCAATTTTTTTCCAGAATATTCATCAACTCATTATACCATATTTATAATTTGATAACAGAATTTTCAATCCTTCTAAAACGTGTGCAACACCCATCCAATATTTTTGGTATATAAATTTGGTACATTAATAATAAACCAACTAGAATTTTTATTTTTTTAATTATAACAAAATCTATTGAGAAAGAATCTAATAAATTTTACTTAAAAATTTAAATATTTTTATAAAATTATACATTAATAAATTTCGTGATTAGTAATATAATATTATTATAAATCAATTTAACTAAGTTTTTATTATAAAACAGGAAAATAAAATTCTACACTATTTTTTCATAAATTCTATAAATATATTCTCTATTATATAAAAATAGCAGTGTTACATTAGTTAAATATGGTAAAATTATATTAAATAGGTAAATTTAAATTTTTTAAAAATTTATCTACTATTAACAAATAGTAATTAGACCATTTAAAAAATTAGTTAATATGACATATTTAATTATTTACATTAATAATAAACCAACTAAATATTTGAATTTTATTTTTTAATTATAACAAAATCTGTTGGGAAAGAATCTAACAAAATCTTACTTAAGAATTTAAATATTTTTATAAAATAATACATTAATAAATTTCGTAATTAGTTATATAATATTATTATAAATCAATGTTAACTAAAATTTTATTATAAACAAGAAAATAAAAATTCTACTAATTTTTATAAATTCTTTAAATAAACTCTAGATTATATGAAAATAGAAGTGTTACATGAATTAAATATGATAAATTATATTAAATAGGTAAATTAACAAATTTTAAATTCTAAAGTTTTTCATTTAAATAAATTATCATTCATTAAAATAGGTTAAAATTCATAAACTGTACAATAGCTTTATACAAAATAAATGTATTAACATATGTTAAACTATATATCTACAATTTTTTATTTATATTGAAACTCTCAAACAATATATTGTTTTAAAATGTTTGTATACAAAATATATTAATATATAATAAACTTTAATCATATACTATTTTTTTTTTTAAATTCAATAGAAAACTATGGTATTTTAGCAACTCACTTAAAATATTAATGACAAATCAAATTTTAATTTTAAATTTATTTTTGTTTATTTATAAAAAATATGTTGGGAATTTTATTTTAAACAGTACCAAAATTCAAATATCTTATGTATAAAATAATAGATTAGATGTAGTAACAAAAAAAATTCAAAATTAATTTTTAATAAAATAATATGATAGATACTACTATGTATAAAATTTACTAAAAATAGGTCTATATTATTTAAACAAAACAGTGTTTTTACTTATAAATTCCGTAAAACATTAAAATGATATATGTTAAAGTATTATTTTCTTATACATATTAAATAGATTTCTTTTAAGTAATATAAATAAATAAATTTAAATTATATTATATAAAAAATGTATAAATTAAAGAAAAAACATATTTTGAAAACAATTCTTTATTTGATTATTTCATATGGTTATTTTATTGTATTTCAACTTGAAAAATATATTAGTAAGTAAATAAAATTAATAATAAATTAAATTGTTTTAAGCAAATCACTATATATTAATAATTTTGAGGAAGAAATATAAAAAAAATTATAGAGTTACACAATGTATGTATAGCACTAAATTAAAAATTATATAATTAAAATATTTGTAGTAATATCAAATATATTATAAAATAGAAAAATATCCGCACGGACGTGCGGGTTAAAATCTAGTTTTAAGTTATTATCTTGTTTAAGTGTAATATTAAATGAGGTTCTAATGAGGTATTCCTTAACTAATTAATTAATACACGAAAGCAAATAAAGTCATATAACCGTATTGCATAAATGATAATGTATTTGATAAGTTGTAGTTTAAGTATGATCATATCAATCTTATACAATACTAGACCTAAATGACTAGAACACCACTCACACTCATCGGCCACATGTCTTACCACAACCTGGACCATCCTTGAAACTTGTCACATTCAATGAGACATAATTAGTCTAAATTATTGTTTAGTGAAGCGTAATCCTAACATGATAATGCTTCTAAGTATCGATAACCTCATGGACCCAAACGATAGATCCGACACTTGGCCTCATGATTTAGGTCCACTAGATATGATTCATTCTCCAGGGAAGGCTTTGGGGAATTCTTCCAATATGTCAGGCTGCCTAGCCCACTCGTCTAGCACTATATGCAGCTGATCGGCCCTTTAACCTCAACCAAGCATACGACCATATTTTGAGTAATCTACATGAATGCACCAAACAAATGTTGGATCAATGATGAATTTAGGGATGTTTATCTGACAATAGATGAAGAGGTAAAGACACACCACATGTGGGGTGCGGTTCTGAATCAACAGGTTTGTGCAATATACATAGACAAAACATAGAACATTGCAAACAAGAAACACACCGAGCTAAACCGGAAACTAAGACCATGATAAACTAAAACCACCTACAAAACCAAACATATTGGGGGAGCTAGGTTGCTTTCTCCGCAAGCTTCTTTCTCTGCAGTCCATTTGGTTTGGTTGCTTCATTGTCCTCTTCGAGATGATTAGCAGCTTTGGTAATCAAACGGCTATAAGAAAATATAAACTTGATACGTTAGTTTCATATTTAATTGATTCCTCCAAACAATTTCATTATAATAAATAGAGTTCAGAACATTACCTCTTACTGAACCTTCTGTGTACGTTTCGGCCAAAAGAGTTAGTGAACCACTCTGGTCTGTAAGAGATCAGTATGTACCCAATCATCAATCCAAAGACAAGACCAGGTCCGAATCCTATAGCAGTTGCGACCCAACTCAACACATCTTGTTCGTTTTCTTCCTCTTGTTTCCACTTTTCATGATCTTGTTGTGGTGCAGGCGTGTGGATATCTCCGCAAACTTCATCGAGAGCCGGTCCAAAAAGTCCAGAGTTCCCTTCGAAAGAAGAGCATTTCTGTCTTCGAAACTGAGTGCCTCCTGGTACTAAACCTCTAAGCTGATTGTGAGAGAAGTTCATGTAGGCAAGGTACGAGAGGTCCCCTAGCTCTTGTGGAATTTCTCCGGAAAGCTTGTTTTGAGAAACGTCCAGTGACTCGAGAGCTGTCAAGTTTCCCATGGATGAAGGTATGTGATGGGTGAAAGCATTGTCTGATAAGTTGAGCACATGAAGCTCTTTTAATGTACCGATGGACCATGGAATCTCTCCTTCAAGGTTGTTTCTAGAGAAGTCGAGTGCTGTGTAGATTTTTAAAATACGTACCAGCTCCATCTCTATATCTTTACTCATTAATACCACTGAATCATGGTAATAACTTAAAAAGTCTCCCATGTACCGTTCTGTAGACCGATCTTCGTTAGCCTTAAGTGATGACATTGCAGTCAGTTGACAAAGCAATCTGAAGGCAAAGTTCCACTGAAGTGATTATCGGAAACGTCGATGATTCGCAACGTGGAAAATGAGGCTTGATGTATCGGTCCGTGGAATTCATTGGACCGTAAGACAAGAACTTGAAGATGTTTTAAGGAACTCAACCAGACCGGAAAGGTGTCGTTGATTCTGTTGCTTCCCACATTCAAAACTTCAAGATTAGAGAAACTGATCAAAGATCTTGGAAGCTGACCAGTTAGTTGGTTATGCCCAACATCAAGCGACCTTAGACTTCCAAATGTGTTATTTGGGAGATTGATATCTCATGATTTTGATTAGTTTTAGATTCATATTTTAGTTTATTATTATCATTTTAGGTTGCATTTAGGTCTTTATATTGCATTTGCATGCATAATTGCATTTGACAGGGTTTAGATTGCACAATTGGAAGTTTAAGGCGAAAATCAAAGGTTAATTGCAAGTTTCAAGACTTTGAAGCCAAACTGAAAAGAAGTAAAAGCCAAGGGACCATTCTGAAATTACATGGGGGTTAAGTTGCACAAATAAAAGTATCATGGCAAATTCAAGAGGAAGTTTCTGCAATTTTTAAAAATTGGGGTCTAAACGAAAGAAAGAAAAAGCTCAAGGACCTGTCTTGCAAAATGAGCAAAAACCACCATGGTTGCTCCACGAGCTTTCCCGCGACGAAGACGATGGACGTGACGGCGAGCACGGCCATGGTGGAGATGAGCACTAGAGAGCACGGATGAGACTCGAGGAAGTGTGGTGGCTTGGAGTGAGGAGCACGACGAGAACAAACAGATCCGGAGCCAACACGACGACCATGGCGGGTTGAAGACGATGGCGAGCCCTTGCGAGCACGACCACGATGGCTGAGGCATGACGGAGAAGCTGAGACGACTTGGACGAGAGGTCCCGTGGAGGAACAAAGTAGCAGAGATGGAGACTTGACACCATGGATGAAGCTTGGTGGCGTGAAGCGTCGCAGCGGCTAGACGTAGCGGTGTTGCTTGGCCGCTGGCTCTGCACCTCCAACTCCCTGCTCCATATCTGGATGGTGTAGCGGCATGGGCAAACCGCTACGAAGAAGACAAGTCGAAAAATCAGGTTGTTAACCGGTTTATTCCGGTTTAACCTTGGTTTATGGGATCGACCCAGCTCGAGTTTTATCCTCTTACATATAGTTTTAGACCCCCAAAACCCTAAGATATCTCATTTTCTCTCTAAAGACTTTGTTTCATTGTAAAAGCTTGAATCTTTTGAATCATTTAAGGAAGTTCTTCACCTTATATCTTGTTTCTCTTGCTCATTAAAATGATTAACCTTGAATCTCATATAGATTTAAGGTTTATCATGGAGTTCATTGAGTAGACATTCTTAGATTCATGGGTTAAGTAGATTAGGGTGATTAGGTGAATGTTTAGGATGATTCTTGCTTGATTAACTTTGTTCTATGGCTTATTAGGTGATTTTAATGCTAGGTTAAGGTTGGGAAATCTAATCTAGATCATAAGTAGTTTCACGCCCGGAAGGTGTTCGATGAAATGCTTGAACAACCTAGTATTGTCCTATACATGCTTGGCCAACGGGAGTTGTTGTCAAGATGTTTAGTGGTTAGTAGACTTGTGTTTTATGCATGCTTGATTGGGTAAGGCCAACGGGAGTTGATGTCTAATTCATGATTAGCATAGGGGCTATTGTCACGGGAGTGGATTAGTCTATTTGAACGAGATTTAGACCTATAGACTTGTTGATTGTTTTGTTTGAGCATCCTAGATTGAATCTTGATCACCCGATATCGATGATCTTGCCCATGGATCTATCCTTAGCTATTGATTTAAAGTTTGATTCTTGCGCTTGTTTCTTGTTTGAATTTGAGATCACATTGTTCATAATTCTAGGAGTTTAGTTTGTTACAAATCACCCATCTTCCCTTGTTTGCTTAGATTAGGAAATTTTGTGTATTCTTAGTGTTATAGATCACTAGTTCTCTGTGGATTCGATCCTAAAGTGCTGCATCGATATACCATTTGATTGTGGTAGCGTGCACTTAGGTTAATTGGCCTGTGGTAAAACGCAGAACATCAATTTGGCGCCGTTGCCGGGGAACTAAGTAGATTTATCATTAGGATTTCAAATTTTCTTGAGACTAAGCTTTATTTTCTTATGTTTTGTTTTGTTTTGTATAGTTACTAACTTTTTATTCTAGTTTTTGTTCTTTGTAGAAATGGCTTCAAGCTACTTTGAGAAGCCACAAGAAGAGGAAGACACATTTGAAGATCAGCCATATGTGAGCCACCACCCTTTGATATGCGCATACTCACACTAGACCAAAGAGTGGAGTTACATCGGCTTAGGAGCATGAAAGAGTATTGGGGCCAGCCAATGAGACACATAGCACAAATGGTTCGGGTACACCTCATTAGAGATAGAGCAGATTTTGAAGGAAGGGATGTTACTCAAGATGAGTATGATGCTGCTTGTGCCCTTAATGAGGTAATGTATTGGGTTCCACCACTCCAGCTGGAAGGTACAAAAATTTCCACTTTAAAACTTCAACTTGAGGAAATTTGCTTGCCTTGTGGTGAGAACATTGCTCATGGTCTTGATTCTCTGGTGCTTTAAATGAATGTCTTGATCTGATATGTGAAACCAGAAAATTAGATGACTTGAGAGTAGAAAGATTGTTAGAGATTATTTTGAAGTTTGTTTTGACAAGAACTATCTTTGTGCTTCAATTGATCTCGAAACTGACTTTTTGATGCTTGATGAATCTAGACCTCTTCTTGAATTAGCTGATTTAGGGGATGAACTTGATGTGGATAAGCTCTTGCTTGAGATAGAAAACCCCCTTATCAAAAATAGTCATGAGAATGAGAACATTGTGTTTTATTTGATTGATGGAGATAATGTTGACTACTTTGTTAAAACTTCGTTTGAACCAGTAGTTGATTTTGTGTTTCCACCAAATTCATTCGATTCTCATGATCATCTAAACCTCAAGGAGCATGTGTTAATCCATGTTATATCTTTAGTAATGCTCCTTGATGAAAAATCTGTCTATTTCCTATGGACAGTAGTGTGCTCATTTGCATACTTTGTTTCTTGTATTTGCAGGAGAAGGACCAAAGGTGCATTGGCTCAACCTTTTGATTCCTATGACTAGCAAGCACACAAAGTCAAGCTAGAGACTTAAAACAAGCGCGCTTGGGAGGCACTCCCATGTCTATCCTTTGTATATATTTTTATTTCTATTTTATCTTGCTTTCGTGTTTTTGAATAAGTTTAGGGACAAGTTTGGGGGAGTTCTAAATCTTTTCAAGGGGGCATATCAGAATTTCCAAGGTCACAACAAGCTCTATCCCTCCTCATTCCCTCCTTTCATCAAAGCCAACTCCAAGTAAGTGCATTCTTCCCTTGTCAATACTTAGTTCATCATATTTTATTTTCCCTTTCACCTCTCTTTCAAATTTATTTTCACACAAGAGACTGTGTGAAGTAAGTTTGGGGGAGAGTCTACTATCTCATATTGTGTTTTGTTTTGTTTACTTGTCATGCATCTCATGCATTGCATTGTACATACTTATTTGCATAGAAAAAAAACTAAAAATTTGAAATTTTTTGAAAACAACAAAAACAAGCATCTAGTTGCATTATTTGCACCTTTAGGATTGAGTCTAGAATCATTTAGGTTGCATTGAGAGTCTTAATGAACTTTGACTGGTAAGTAACAACTTAAGAGTTTGATTGAATGTCCATCTTTGGAGTTGTTTATTGCATTTATATAAACATGAAGTTAAGGAAGAACCATGCTTGGATCTCATTGCTTGAAAGTTGAACTTATTTGTAGATGCATGTCTTCCTTGTAACTCAACTCTATGAACTTGAACTTAAATGAACATCTAATTACTCTCTCTTGAAGCTTGAATTGCTCACTCTTGGTAACAACAGAACATTCAAGTTTGCTTATCCACTTTTATACCTTCTTACAAGCTTGAATGGCCATTTGCATCACTAAATGGTACCTCACCTTGAACCCTAACCCTTTTTCTTTGCCCCTTGATTGTTTGATGAGTGAGGCCTCTTGTTGATGATGTATTCTAGTGCAAAATTTTGAATAACAGAGGAACGACAAGTAGTAGCCTCCGTATGCCAATTACTTTTATTGGTTAGGATGGGGGGTTTGATGGGATTGTTTTGGAGTGAGATTATGTGATGAGAGGAAAGAAAAAAAAAGCGAGTGAAAGCAATGAAAGAGTGAAAAGAAACACAATAAAAAAAGGGTAAAATAAAAGAGAAACTTAGGAAGCATGAGATAAAAAAAATGACATCCTCTAGAAAAGAAAATAAAAGAATTGAGAGGATGAAAAGAAAAGAGAGCTTCCTAAGTAATAAATTAGTGAAAAAGAGTGAATTTGGGGGTGAGAGAAGTGTTTTGAGTTTGATATTTTTGAATTGGGATTGTAGATACATAACTTGGGAAGGGTAGAACATGGAAGTGAATACTTGTATGCATGAATTGTTCTTCTTCTTCTTACTTTTGCAATAGCTTATGCATCCCTTTTTCATGAGTGAAAAACCCTAAGGAAATTGAGCAAACTCCACTTTAAATGTCATCTTAGCCTCTTTAGCACCTAGCCCTTTGGTTTGTGATTTAAGTTGATCGAGAGAGTTCACTAAACACTTAATGAATGTTAAAGAGTTGAGTTACATTGGTTTCTTGCTATTACATTGAAAGTTTAGCTCTAAAGCATTGCATGAATGATGAGTATGGCTAACTCTTTTAAAGAAGAAATCATTGGTGCACTTTAAAACTACTTTGATGGATATTGAGTTGAATGCTTTTGTTGTTACTCTAAGGTTTAAGTTCTCATTTTAAAGCATTTCCTCATCTTGTTCTTGAAAGTTTACTTGTGGACAAGTAAAGAGCAAGTTTGGGGGAGTTGATATCTCATGATTTTGATTAGTTTTAGATTCATATTTTAGTTTATTATTATCATTTTAGGTTGCATTTAGGTCTTTATATTGCATTTGCATGCATAATTGCATTTGACAGGGTTTAGATTGCACAATTGGAAGTTTAAGGCGAAAATCAAAGGTTAATTGCAAGTTTCAAGACTTTGAAGCCAAACTGAAAAGAAGTAAAAGCCAAGGGACCATTCTGAAATTACATGGGGGTTAAGTTGCACAAATAAAAGTATCATGGCAAATTCAAGAGGAAGTTTCTGCATTTTATAAAGATTGGGGTCTAAACGAAAGAAAGAAAAAGCTCAAGGACCTGTCTTGCAAAATGAGCAAAAACCACCATGGTTGCTCCACGAGCTTTCCCGCGACGAAGACGATGGACGTGACGGCGAGCACGGCCATGGTGGAGATGAGCACTAGAGAGCACGGATGAGACTCGAGGAAGTGTGGTGGCTTGGAGTGAGGAGCACGACGAGAACAAACAGATCCGGAGCCAACACGACGACCATGGCGGGTTGAAGACGATGGCGAGCCCTTGCGAGCACGACCACGATGGCTGAGGCATGACGGAGAAGCTGAGACGACTTGGACGAGAGGTCCCGTGGAGGAACAAAGTAGCAGAGATGGAGACTTGACACCATGGATGAAGCTTGGTGGCGTGAAGCGTCGCAGCGGCTAGACGTAGCGGTGTTGCTTGGCCGCTGGCTCTGCACCTCCAACTCCCTGCTCCATATCTGGATGGTGTAGCGGCATGGGCAAACCGCTACGAAGAAGACAAGTCGAAAAATCAGGTTGTTAACCGGTTTATTCCGGTTTAACCTTGGTTTATGGGATCGACCCAGCTCGAGTTTTATCCTCTTACATATAGTTTTAGACCCCCAAAACCCTAAGATATCTCATTTTCTCTCTAAAGACTTTGTTTCATTGTAAAAGCTTGAATCTTTTGAATCATTTAAGGAAGTTCTTCACCTTATATCTTGTTTCTCTTGCTCATTAAAATGATTAACCTTGAATCTCATATAGATTTAAGGTTTATCATGGAGTTCATTGAGTAGACATTCTTAGATTCATGGGTTAAGTAGATTAGGGTGATTAGGTGAATGTTTAGGATGATTCTTGCTTGATTAACTTTGTTCTATGGCTTATTAGGTGATTTTAATGCTAGGTTAAGGTTGGGAAATCTAATCTAGATCATAAGTAGTTTCACGCCCGGAAGGTGTTCGATGAAATGCTTGAACAACCTAGTATTGTCCTATACATGCTTGGCCAACGGGAGTTGTTGTCAAGATGTTTAGTGGTTAGTAGACTTGTGTTTTATGCATGCTTGATTGGGTAAGGCCAACGGGAGTTGATGTCTAATTCATGATTAGCATAGGGACTATTGTCACGGGAGTGGATTAGTCTATTTGAACGAGATTTAGACCTATAGACTTGTTGATTGTTTTGTTTGAGCATCCTAGATTGAATCTTGATCACCCGATATCGATGATCTTACCCATGGATCTATCCTTAGCTATTGATTTAAAGTTTGATTCTTGCACTTGTTTCTTGTTTGAATTTGAGATCACATTGTTCATAATTCTAGGAGTTTAGTTTGTTACAAATCACCCATCTTCCCTTGTTTGCTTAGATTAGGAAAGTTTGTGTATTCTTAGTGTTATAGATCACTAGTTCTCTGTGGATTCGATCCTAAAGTGCTGCATCGATATACCATTCGATTGTGGTAGCGTGCACTTAGGTTAATTGGCCTGTGGTAAAACGCAGAACATCAATTTGGCGCCGTTGCCGGGGATCGAACCCGGGTCACCCGCGTGACAGGCGGGAATACTTACCACTATACTACAATGACAAGACAAGAACTTGAAGATGTATCGGTCCGTGGAATTCATTGGACCGTAAGACAAGAACTTGAAGATGTTTTAAGGAACTCAACCAGACCGGAAAGGTGTCGTTGATTCTGTTGCTTCCCACATTCAAAACTTCAAGATTAGAGAAACTGATCAAAGATCTTGGAAGCTGACCAGTTAGTTGGTTATGCCCAACATCAAGCGACCTTAGACTTCCAAATGTGTTATTTGGGAGATCTCCAGTAAGACGATTCTGACGAAGGTTTAAGAATGAAAGATTACTCTTGAGGTTTCTCATACAATGAGGAATGGCACCATTGAAGTTATTGCTAGATAAATCAAGAGTGATTAGAGAGTCCATATCACATATGAAAGAGGGAATCTCGCCCGTGAAATTGTTATTGGAGCCAACCAAGTACTGCATTGATGGTTTGGATAGTCCAAGTTTCGTCGATCTTTCGAAACCAATGAACATGTTGTAGGAAAGATCCACAAACTTCAAAGTTAGTAGTGTCCATAGCCAGCCAGGAACATGACCTTTGATTTTGTGTTGGAAATGTCTAGATTCTTCAGTCTGTTTTGGGTTCTTTAAGAGCTCAGGAAACTCAGTGATGCCGCATCCCGACAAGTACAACTGACTTATCTTTTGCAAATGATGATTTGCACCTGAACTTTTGTTGGTGGTTGAAACATAGTTCCCAGAGAGATCCAATGAATAGAATGACTTGAGATCCGAGTATAAGACTGCATTCAAGTCAATAGTAGTGTGGTGTTTAAATGGGATAGGTTAAGAAGTTGAAGCAACCTGAGATTCGAGAAGATACTAAAGTCAACTGATCCTTGAGTGTTTAAACGAGAAAGGTCAAGGTCTTGAAGGTTGACTAATTTGGAAATGGATTTAGGAATTGGTCCTATGAAGTTGTTATTTCCAAGGACTAAGGATGTCAGTTTAGATGGTGAAGATATATTCCCAAATTCAAGAGTACCATTGAGTTGGTTATCTCTCAAATCAACATAAGTCAAAGAAGGAATAGTGAAGAGAGAAGAAGAGAGAGTTCCACTAAAAGAGTTGTCCCATGCCTCAAAGTACTCTAAGTTGTAGAGTGAACTCATGTTAGAAGGAAGTGTGCCAATAAATTGATTATGGGAAGATATAAATATGATAACGTTCCAAGATTGAGTAGGGAATGTGGGAAGGTGCCACTAAGTTGATTGTAATCAACGTTAAGAGTTTCAACTGGTTCAGACTGGCAAAAGATGGCAGCTCACCAAAGAAATCATTATCAGATAGGTCAAGAAAGATAAGATGTGAAAGATTTCCCAACTGAAGAAGGGATCCAACCACTAAAATAACTTTTAGAAAGGTCGAGAATGGTAAGATGAGAAAATTTCCAATAGAAGATGAGATGTGACCACTGAAATAATTATATGAAAGGTCGAGAGTGATTAGGCTTTTGACCTTAAAAGACTGCTATTGGAATGAAGTCGACCATGGAGGCAGCTGCGACTAAGGTCTAGCTCGACACTTCCCAAGACTTGGTGTCACATGTGATACCATCCCAAGAGCAACAGTCACTATTAACTGCCCATGACTCCGTCTTGGGACGAATACCGTCCAAACAAGGTTTCTTTATTTCAAACTCGTTCTTGAACTTGAGAAGTGCATCCTTTGTACAGGATGACACAACTGTCGAGCAGGAGCTGCAAACACAGCCGTGAAATTATAAGTGGATATGAAAAGAAAGAAAGAGTAACAGGAATGATACTCCTCGAATTCCAAAAGCCTTTCATTTTTCTGTAAGATAGTTTGATTTTCCTGAATATTAACAATGAAAAATCAGAGATGACAACATGGTTTCATGACAATCTATATATATACATAATAGTATAATATATTGCATAAAGATCAATTCAATCAAGTTTGACTCACTAATTAGTTTTTTCTGCCAGTCTGTTCCTGACGTTGGACAATGAGGATGAAAAGAGCGTTGAATTGTCGATTTTTATTCAATTTTTGGTTGTATTACTGGAAATTTCGTATGTCCTTGTCTAAAACCAAACTGTAAGCTAACA